>CAUYTI010133075.1:0-18659 GCA_963575145.1 Galago senegalensis | reverse complement strand
ATCTTTCCAAACATATTTCCAAAAGAAACATGAGTTTGCATTCCCACCAGTGGTGTAGAAGTGTTCCCTTCTCTCCAAATCCACACCAACATCTCTGGTTTGGGGATTTTGTGATATGGGCTAATCTTACTGGAGTTAGATGATATCTCAAAGTAGTTTTGATTTGCATTTCTCTGATGACTAAGGATGATGAGCATTTTTTTCATGTGTCTGTAGGCTGTGCACCTGTCTTCTTCAGAGAAGTTTCTCTTCAAGTCCCTTGCCAACCCTGAGATGGGATCACTTGTTCTTTTCTTGCTAATATGTTTGAGTTCTCTGTGGATTCTGGTTATTACAACTTTGTCAGAAACATACTAAATGTAGAATATAAATGTCTTAACACAATAACTAAGAAAATGCCATGAAGGCTATATTAATCAGTTTGATGAAAATATTTCAAATTGCATATAAATCCAGCACATTGTACCCCATGACTGCATTAATGTACACAGCTATGATTTAATTTTTAAAAAAATCTCCTAAAAAAAAAAGAGAAATCTTTCTCCTCTTATAAGGCCGCTAACACTAGGATCACATCCTTATGACATCATTTAACCTTGATTACCTCCTAAAAGCCCTATCTGCAAACACCCTTACAGTTGGGGTTAAGGCTCAAACCTATAAATTGGGGAAGGGCCTGGGGAATAAAGACAATTTAGACTATAGCACAACTATAGAATATAATCTCATTTAAGGGATCAGGGGGAAAAACGGGCCTAAGTAACTTCAAAAAATGATGTTTTTGCTATTTAATTGGAAAGTGTAAGTTTAAAATAAAAAAAATGTTAACGATGCATAAATTTAACATCTTATGATGGATCATTTTCTCCCTCCCATTTCTCCAAGAGTTGTTATTAGTTTGATGGCACATCTTAAAATTTATGGCATTTAGTGTCTTCTAGAGATTAATTTTACAACATCTTTAAAGCTTCTAGCATATCCTCAAACACAGAATTAGCACTTAATTAATGGTTGTTATCACACTTATTAAATCTGTTACCTATTAAAACCATAGTGTACATGCACTCTACTTTCCACCAAGATATTAGAATACTTCTGTGTTTGGAGGGTCATAATAGTAATAATACTTCTTAGATTATCTTGTACCTTTCCTAGAGTAGATTCAGCATTATTTATTTGCCTATTCACCTCTTTTGAGACATCCAATTTATGTTCAGCTTTGTGATTGTTGCAGTCTGGTTGTGGATACATAAGACTGTTTCTTAGTGCTTACACTTAAGGTAAAACTAAATCAGCAGACACATGCACTGAACACCAAACTTAATCTGAAATATATCTTTAAAATTATATATGTTTCAAATTAATGACAGGTGTGGGTAATTGGACTGTAGCTACCCTAAGAAATAATCTCCATGGTCTTTTAAAATTAATTCTACACTTTTATCAGTTTTGCCAAAGTTTAATCAATATCTATCTCATCTCATTAGCCAGTTTTTGTTAGAGTTGCTATTTGTCCGACTTTTAAAACAACTTAACTGAGAAACAATTCACAGATCATTTATTTCAATGTGTACAACTGAATATTTTTAGGGTATTTGCAGACACGCTACAACCATCACCAGTGTAAGAGTTATTTTAATATTGTATACCCCTATCTTGTGTTCAATTAGCAAATATTTACTTCCATATTGTGGGTTGTCTTTTGACTTTCACAATACTATTCTTTTAATCACAATAGCATATTATATATATATATATATATATTTTTTTAAAGACAAAATTTCATTCTGTTGCCTTGGCTAGAGTGCAGTGGCATCATAATAACTCAGCAATCTCAAACTCCTTGGCTCAAGCAATCCTCTAACTCAGCCTCCTGAATAGCTGGGACTACAGGTGCTTCACTGGCTATTTTTTCTATTTTTTATATATATAAGTCTGATTCTTGGTCAGGTTCATCTTAAACTCTGGATCTTAAGCAATCTTCTGATTTTGGCCTCCCACTCAGCTAGCATTATAGGTATGAGCCACTGTGCCTGGCTTAGTTTTGATTTAAATGTAGTTTAACTATTTTGTTTTGTTTTTCATGATTTGAATATCATATCAAAGAATCCTTTGCCAAATCCAAGGTCATGAAAATCTTCCTCTATATTTTCTTCTAAGAGTTGTTTATGTGTAGCTCTAATAGTCAGATCTGTGATCTACTTTGAGTAACATATGTGATCTTTCTCACACTATACCTTTTCAAACATTTAAGTACATAACTTAATATGGTTTATATAGAGTCAGAAAGCCTTACTTCTTAATTGCATAATTTCTAAACCTTATTCTTCGACAACATGTATAAATATATCATGTATAAAAACCATGCCATCATGTGAGTTTCTAGCACCAGAATTATTGATCCAAAAGGTAAAACAATCTGATTTATGTCTATCTAAAATATTCATGAGTCTGTCATTAATCATCAGAGAAATGCAAATCAAAACTACTCTAAGATACCATCTAACTCCTGTAAGAATAGCCCACATCACAAAATCCCAAAACTACAGATGTTGATGTGGATGTGGAGAAAAGGGAAAACATCTGCACTGCTGGTGGGAATGCAAGCTAGTACATTCCTTTTGGAATGAAGTTTGAAGAACACTCAGGGATCTAAATATAGACCTGCCATTTGATCCAGCAATTCCTCTTCTAGGTATATATCCAAAGGACGAAAAATCATTTGGCAATAAAGATATTTGCACCAGATTGTTCACTGCAGCCCAATTTATTATTGCCAAGTCATGGAAGAAGCCCAAGTGCCCAGTGACCCATGATTGGATTAATAAATTGTGGTATATGTATACCATGGACTACTATGCAGACTTAAAAAAGATGGAGACTTTACCTCTTTTATGTTTACATGGATGGAGCTGGAAAATATTCTTCTTAGTAAAGTATCTCAGGAATGGAAAAAATATATATCCAATGTACTCAATACTACTATGAAACCAATTTACAATCACTCACACATGCATGTGAGAAATGAAACACAACTATACTCTAAGGATGAAGGAGGGAAGAGGACAGAGAGGGGAGGGAGGGGGCCGGGATAATAGAGGGAAGATTGGTAGGGGGAACACACCTATGGAACATGTTGCAAGTGCAAGTAGGATTTATCAGGTGTAGAGCATAAATGTCTTAATCCTGTAATTGGGTAAAAGTGGTGCAGGCTATGTTGCTTAGTAGGATGTAAGCATTCCAATTATACAATTATTTGTTGATTATACAAATAATCAACACATTGGATCCTATAATGGCATAAATGTATTTATGATCTATGTACAAATGACTTAATAAATAAAATAAAATGTCCATGAGTATGTATGATAACAATAATCCATAAATAATTTTATGGTTTTAAAATATTCTACTGTCAGCTGGCACCCTTAGCATAGTGGTTATGGTGCCAGCCCCATACACCGAGGGTGGCAGGTTTGAGCCTGGCCCAAGTCAGCTAAACAATGGCAACTGCAACAAAAAATAGCCAGACATTGTGGTGGGTGCCTGTAGTCCCAGCTACTTGGGAAGCTGAGGCAAGAGAATCGCTTAAGCCCAAGAGTGATGCCACAGCACTCTACCGAAGGTGGCATAGTGAGACTCTGTCTCAAAAAATAAACAAATAAAATATTCTACTGTTAAGCTTCTTTCCAAATTTCCTTCTAAAAATTATTTAAAAACTAAAGCATCTTTTGAAAAAGAAAAATACAGAAACTTGGATGGTATACAAGGGATTCCTGGTAGCTGCTACTATTTGAATCAATTAATTGGGAACAGAAGGTAATTCTTTACTATAGAAATGGCTCACAAATTATTATGCCAATGATGTACTACCTTTGTATGGGCCAAATATATATCACTGTAAATTATTTTTGAAAAAAGACAACTGTCTGGAAACCACTCTAAAAATATGTCTTTTTCACCTAATTTAAAATAATGTTGCAAAGTACATTGATAATGGAAGTAGGCAACACAATTCTATTAATGTGCATAGGAAAACAATATATCCTCATGATCACATTATAGCAAGTAATGCAGAGTCCAAGAATTAAGAAGAAACCTTGTCACAAACCAACTTGGATGTGTCAGACCAATCACTTAAATCATGTTTGCCTATTTATGTCCTTGTGTTTCCAATATGCACTTTCATTTCCTTGAGAGAGTTTGAGAATTGAAGTGATGCCAATATAATCTGGATGTAGAATTAAAAAACAGAGTCTATCTTCTTATGTGATCTTCCTAACTTTTCCATTCATACTTGTTAGGGGCCAAAACCCTTCCCCTTCCTCCTCTCCCAAAACAAAAGGTCTAATTGACCCTACGCCAAAAGTTCCCAGGAAAGACCATAACCAGCTGAAACCTTCCAAAGATCTATGGAATCTTCCTCCCTCTAAGCCAAGTATAAAAACAAGCCTCCAACCATCTTAGTGCAGTTTCTATCTTAGCCCAGGTTGGTCTCTGTCCCCTTTCATTAAACTTGGCCTGAACATCTCCCAGTCTCATCTCTGGGTACAAGACTGAACTCCGTTCAATACTCACTATGCTGTTTGTACTATATGAGTCAGTTGAAACACATTACTTTGAGTGAATTCATGTCAGCATTGACAATACTGAGTTTCTAGAGCTCAACTTCATATTTTATGTGGAAGTCTTTAGATTAAAAGAGAGGGGGGGCAGGAAAAGGGGAGAGGAGAGATAGAAAGAGAGTAGGAGGAAGAAAATGAGGGGAAGAGATAAAGATGGAAGAGATAGAATAAAGGGGGGGAGGAATAAAGTCAAGGAAGTAGAATTAAAAACAAGTAAAATTTGTAGCCATTGCATTATCTTAACACTTAAGTGCTGCTTTCAGTGAATGTCATCTGAGAGTGCTGCATGCTGGGGTCAATGCACTGGGGTAGTGGCTAGAAAGGTTTACACCGAACAGTTTCATTTTGGAAGATGTGTGCCATATCTTAGCTCTTAACATGTAGTTTGATATGCTCCACGCTATGAACACAGTGAGGGCAGAGCCTCTTTATAACCCCTGCATTCCAAGATTTTAGCGGGATACTGCTTCAGCCTAAAACAAACAAACAAACAAAAGAAGTATTAAACAATGACTGTTGACAAATATTTCCCAAGCTGAGTACAGAGGTCAATGTAGTGGAACAAAGAATATATTAATAATGACTTTATTTGAATGGAAAATATCCAGCTATAGAAGCTTACTTATATATTTAAAGACATTTCTATTTGAATATGTTTTTATGAATATAAAGTAGCAAAAAACAAAAGAAATGCCATGCAAATCAATAAATATAAAAACACCACCTCCTCAAATCCAATCTTCTCTAGCTTCTTGTATGTTAGTATCTGGATACCCCAACTTTAAGCTTCCATCTTTACTAGGTCTCCACCACATCCAAAGGTTGAGCCATTATGACTAGTCTGTGCATATTATCTGGTATCATATTAATAAAAAATTTCTTAAAAATTTTGGTAATGTGTTAATGACAAAAAATTTCCTTTAATAAAATAAATTATTATTATACACCTGTATAATACATTATCAAATCATTGTCAATTATAGATCAATTATATATACATGTAAGTCATTTTTATTAACACATTTAATAATACCATTTGAAGAAAACTGCAATAAATTGTATTAAATTATAATTATTAACTAGTACACAACTGTGATGCTATTATTATTAAATATGAGGGTATGTGCAATTTGCAACACTTTGTCAGCAACACCCCCCAACTGTCTAATGTCTGGTAGTGTTTATTTTACTCATCTGCACAATCAGCGCCCCTAGTTTTCCTGCCCACCACTTAAGCTATGGGTGATACTGTCCATGATCATGTCAAACTTATTTTAAGAAATTTGTTTAAAGAAAGTCATTGTCTCTGGATTGATAGTTGTGACTCTCGTTTTGGGTATAATACTTCATTGCTGTATAGTATCTAAGCCATGGATTGCACAATGAAACTTCCAAACTCCCACTGTGAATGTTCTACCCGAGTTTGCTTTTGCCAGAACACGATCACTAACTCTATGATATTTCAACTTTCAAGGGAAAGTCATACTTTCAGAAATATTTAGAGTCACCTGTAAAATGTTACAACTTTTAAGATTAGATAGTAGATATGTTTGGCCATGATTGCATTGGCTGGGTAGACAATGGTGAAAGTTTTAAGTAACTGTGAGAGAATATTGCTTTTTGCAAGTTTCATGCATTTTGCCTATTTATACAGAACAATCTGTCAACAATATCTGTTGGAAGAAAAATAGTCTTTTTTAGAGTTCTAAAATTCATTAGATGCACATTCGTGTTTAAAATCGTTTTCTATTTAAATGTTCGTCCTTTATTTAAGAAAAGTTTTCTGAACGAACGTCTATATTACAGACTGTGTGTTAAGTCATCTATTGGAAACTATTTTTAGGCAAGGCATAAAGTGACTACAAATGATTCTCTGAGAACTGACTAGTATCTTTGATTAATACACTCTTCCACTGCAACACATACATTAGATAAAAACTATAGATTTAGATATTTTTCATACTGGCCACTATAAGTATTGAAAAAAAAATCCTGACCATCTAGAAAGACAGAGAGCAAGCTGTCTTTAAAGACTGAATGAATCATGCTTATAAATTCACAATTGTAAATTCACACACATATATACACAATGACACACATACATCTATAAATATATGTCACATATATTCTTATATATTTTAAATTTATAAATAGTAAGTATTCTTGTAGACAGTAGTTTATTAAGTTCCTACTCTGTGCCTGATTGTAAGAACAGCCAACATTATTTAGTGGAAAGGGCACTGTTGAGAGACAGGTAATCTTGTTTCAGTTGCCCATCTGAACTGTTCACTAAATTTTAGTTCTTGGAGACGTTCTGTTGGTATTTTCGCTTCAGTTTTCCTTTTGTATAAAATGCAGGTGATAAGCCCTACCTCAAGGAGTTTTTCATAAGGGTTAAATGAATGGTATATGTAAAATTCTTGACAGAGTAAGTGGTACATTATTAGAACTTAAAATTATAAGCTTATTCCACTCATGAGTTATGGGGGCATCACTGCTATACAAGACATGGCTCCTGGCTCATAAAAGACATCATCTACTGATACAAAAGTCAAAGGAGAATCACAGAAGAAACTGAAAAGCATTGAAAGGGTATCTTATTTCACTGTTAATGTAGCAGTTAAGGCTGCCCTCTGTATTATGAATTAAAGAGATGTAGAAAGAGTTCTCTAACAGTTAGGGCTGCCTCACTGGAGGAGGCACTAATAAATGGATAGGTGAGTAAAAAAAATAAGTAACAACTGAAGTCATAGATAACTTAAGTCACTGCTTTTGTTTATAGTAATAATCTTCCCATCACTTTTACCTATGGAGAAGTAAAAGTCAAAACTTTTCTTTGCAGTATGGTACAAGGACTTTGTTTCCTTTGTGGCTTTGCTCACTAAAGAACAAAGAGACAGGTAGGGAAAAGCCACCTGAGGTCACAAACTGATAACACAGCTATGCTGATAATTCCTGGAGGAAGATTAAAATTCTTCCTCACCAGTACCTATTTAATGACTTCAGATAAAGAAAGATTTCCCTGTCTTTAAGCCTCAGTTTTGCCATGTGTATGATGAGGTGGTTGCATTTCAGAATCTCTGAATCCCTTCCAGCTCTAGTACACTTTTAGCATAAACCCAACTCGTATTGCTTGGAATTTTTGGATATCTAGTGAGCTGTGAAAAGGAAACCTATTAGAAACTAGAACAGGGGAGAGAGGGTGGGATAATTAGATGAGCAGCACAACAGGGAAGCGTTACTAAGAAATGCCATGAGTCAAAACTAGAATTCAAAACCATGGAACCAGTTCCAAATGAAAAAAAAAAGAAAATACAAAATATTTTATGATGGCCTTTAAGACAGTAATAAGATGTGTTTGTTCCAAAGTTCACCATTAAAGCAAATATTCACTGCCTCTTTACAGGATCCTGTTTATCTTTTCTAGGACACTTTCTCTTAGTTAAAAGATTATTTTGGCTTGACTTAATGTAGTCAGCCTCTGGAGAAGGAATTAGAGGTTGCAGTCACTGTGAAAGCACGGCAGAGTACCTCATTTCCCCACCTTCCTAGGAGCAGCTTGGAGACTATTTCCCAAACTGTGCAAAAGACTAATAACATTCTGGGGAAGTTTACTCAATAACCACAGGTAATTATCCCCCAGGGAAAAGGGATTAAAGTTTTATGGGCTATTGAAATGCTATCACTGAGCACTTTTCCTTCAACTATCCTGTAAAACTTACAAATTGCAATTGTCTTGCCCAGGCAGTACAGACAAGTATAAAGAAATCAGTAGAGAATTCACCTAATGTTCAGTATTTCCATCAGGGTTTCAGTAGCAGCATGGTGGTTCTGCTTTGTCATTTGACAAACTTGTAGCTCAGGTCGCTATGTTTTCTGTTAGATTTCCATATTCATAGATAATGATGTTTCATATCAAAACAAAAACACCCTCCATGTAGTTTCCATCTTCATAGAAACAGTTCCACTAGTCACTCATTTTACTGTACTCCTCAACTTACATGAGTTATTAGAGTATGACTACTTTATGTTTTATTTTTAGGTATAGGCACTGTAAACCTTGTGACTTCTCATATCTCAACTTCTTATTAGCTACTACAAAGATTCCCACTGGATTTCTTCTCTACCTGCTTTATTTAGGGATAGGGCTACACCCACAGCACAGAAGTTCTCCTTTGAAGAATAAAGGAGTTATTTATGTCTCTCTCATACAATTAAGTTGGAACAGGCCAGAATAGTGTGTTAGTCACACTCCTCACAATCATTCAAGGGCCCCTATTAATTTTGGTTATTACTAAGCCACACATAAGCCAATGGCATCATCTACAGCATGACTGAATCTTCACGATAGCTAGTTTACAGCAGGTGAGAAGAGAAAAGAAAAGATGGGAAAGGTATGCCCATTGACTCAAAGTAGAAGCCAAGAACTGAAGACTAGAACACTTTATTCCAAACAAATCTCACTGTAGAGGTTCGTGGAACACCACCATGATCACGGGAGGGAACCTGGGCTAGACTATTAAATGACCAGAGACCATGTAGACAGGAACTACATAGAGGAATTGGCTCTGGCAACTGCAAAAGCCACAGCCAAATTACGAGTATGGTCGACTTGGGATGGTGTGGCCCCAGGAGAACCTACAGATAATTGCATCAGTGACCTCAGATGACACCATCAGAGCAACTAGGCAGCAGAGGTCAGACTAAGTCTTTGAAAAGAGACTGGGAAATAATGCCCAAACTGGCTAAAATTCTCTACCTATGAAAGATGTGGATTTTTGTAGCTAAGAACTCTCTATCATACATTCCAGAGCAGAGTAAATTAGCTGTAAGGATAGTTCATTCATGAGGCAGAAAAAGAAAGGATGGGGATATTTTCCAATTTACAGGCTGGTGGGCTCCTTCTTCTGAATCCTAGTCATCAGAGAATATTCCTTTCATACATTGAGCAGGACTAGCATTGAATTCAAAGTATAAAAAAGGGAAATATTTGTCATAAATTACCTTATAGAACCACAAAGGGGATTTAATAATGTAATAGAGAAAGGAGATAAATAGTAGAATGAATGCTTTAAAAAACTATCTGGTTCCTCAGAGGGATGCTCATGGGTCAGGGATAAAGACTACAGTTTGTGCATATCTGGCCGAGTGAAGTAAGACACATAAGAAAAAGGAAGGGTGATTTTCTTCTGGACAGGAACTTTGATGATCTATCACTTGTGTGTAAAGAACAAGTTGGCATATGGAAAGGGATTAAGGATTTGAGGTTAATTGTGGATACTGGAATCATCTCTTGGGGACCATTGTGGGTATGACTGGTCCATGTTGGCACCAGGGCACAACATTCAGGGTGATTTCATCCTGAGTGATGCGTGTGTGTGCACAGATGTGCATTTTAGGGCAGTGGCTTATGAATCTGTCAAAGCACATGTATCCTATCTCACAGGGATGGAGGAAAAGGAAAGGACAAATGGTACTTCACTTTAATTAACTATGTACTCTGACCTTGGCACCTTGCTCAATTACTTTTATTCAAAGCTGCAAATAGAGAAGTAATGTATATCAATTTGTTTCCATGATGGAAAAATTAAAATGGGTAGAAATTGAGTTATGTGCCCAAGGTAACTCACAAATCAATAAATTGTGCTCTCTAGTGCGAAAGGTAATGTTTATTTAATTCCAGGACATGGTCTCAGGATTGTTCTCTTCAGTCCACTAATTTAGCATGCAAGGGGGATATCATGTGATACTGACATGCTAGTAGCAATCACATCGATATTAGAAATAAGGACAACGAAACACAGTGCTAAAATCAAAATCAGAAGAACCATATCTGAAAAACAAAAAACAAACTTCATGCTCTCATCAAAACTGTGAATCTTATTTATAACTTAATATGTTAGAGTACAAAATATATATTTAAAGACAGGGACAATCTCAATATACCATTATAGTGGTACTCTAAATTACCACTACCATAATGTTGCTTCTGTTCTTAATACTATTGCAACATTTGGAATAATAATAATATGTATTTGGGCAGGAGGATGATGCGAAATCCTGGCCTATTCACTACATTTAATTTCAAATTTCAGATATCTAAAACTTGACATAATTTTTTTAAGGAATTAAAAAAGCATCTTACTATTTGAAGGTGACATTGTAGAGGATATGTTAGTAATTAATCTCTTAAGATGAGCCTTTTTATTTCACATTTTCAACACTATTTCCCTTGTTCCTAGCCCACGGTCATACTTGACTCCATGCCATGACAAAAAGCCAAGTGCTAATCCCTGAAATAGCTGGCTCAATCATGCTTCTTGTCAATAAGTCACATGATCTAAATCAGATGGGAATATGCACTACACTCTAAGTACAGAAGCCTCCTGAAAGAGCCATTTATTGTAATGCTGGGAAAAACTGAACATTGGAAGCAGGACTTCCAGGTCAACCTTGGGAGGAGGCATATACGAGGAGAAGTCTGATCATGACTTTGGGAAAAGCTTGACTTCTCTAATTAGTCTTTCAACTGATAAAATTAGGATGATGCACCTATATATCAGACCTCAAAGGATTGTCAAATGTGTGTATATTTAAAATGGCTTTAAAAACTGCTAATATGTGGAAAGCATTGAATATATGCTATGATATTTCAAGTACAAAATCAGCTGAACGTCAATGTGTTGACTACCTCTAATAGTAGGAAGCAGTGGGCAATGTGATCCATGAGTCACATTCCCTGACTTCTAGCAGTCACTCTCTTTTTTTCTAGCTCTCTGGCATTGGGCAAAACATCTTGTCTTTCTGCAACCTTTTTACCATGCATAAAATGGGGATAATAATGGCATTTGCTGGATAGTGGTGTTATAACCACTTAAAAAATGTAAAGCTCTTATCATGCTTATCACATAGTAAAAGCCAGAACATTTACATGATATATATGAGGTTTTTTTGGTTGGTATTGTTCTGTATTAGACTGATTAAAGATTACAAGTCACAATCCTGTCTATACATTTCATCACCTGGAATGACTTCTACTGATGCCCAAGTACTATTTCCAGGGCAGGGCTAATATAATTCAGATTAAATGTGTAACTTAAAATATTCTAGTTGCCTACCTCATAATTTTTTTAAAGACAGATGAAATTAATTTTAATACCATATTTTATTTAACCAAATATATTCCAAAATCATTTCAGCATGCATGCAATACATTGTATCAATTATATCATTATTGGATTTGGTTGATTTTTTAATATTCCTTGTATCGTTAAGAAAAAAATTCATCACTGGAAACTTGCTCAAGATAGCAAGGGAGATGTAATTCAAGACCACTGAAATGGAGACTGAGCTCAACTCTGAATATGACATAGACAACGGAGAAATAATAGCCAAGGAACACAGCTGGAGGGTCAACAGATAGAAAATTACTAAGAGAAGACATCAAGGTAGGGGATTCTTGCTAAACTGGTCCAATCAGAATCTTGCAAAAGTCAGGCCAAGGACTTAAACATCAAGGATGGGAGGTGGAGAAATTGATCACATATGAGGAGTGGGGTTTTTCTAGCTAAATTAATGTAGCAGAATTTTTAGTAAAATAGGGCTCCACAGATTAAGGATAGGGCTCAGGAGCAAAGCTAAGCTCAAAAGAGGGGAGCTCACAGCAGCCTGCCTACAGATTGCTCAAAGAGAGTTTTTGTCATTATGTTTGCTGGTTTCACAGCAAATATTGAAACCCAGTGTGTGTTTTCTGCTCCCAGTGAATCTCAGTTCAGACTAGCTAGCTGCCCAGTGCTCAGCACATCATGCAGCTGGTGGCTACTGTTCTCACAGTGCAGCCCTGAGACTCTAATTCAGTTTGCCGAGGCCCAGTCCCAGCCATCCTTTCTTATTTTTACTTTTGTTGTTATTATTTTTTAACTCTTGAAGTGATACACTGTCCAGCCAGATTTGAGAATGAGGATCTACTGCAGGCTACATTCTTCTCTGCTGCCTTTATGAACGTCTGGGTTTCACTAGAGCCACAACATCACCAAGATTTCTCACCACACTCTGGCATTCTGTCATGTTTAGAACCTTCCGGGGTAATTTAATGACATGAGGGTTATATAAGAAAGATCTATTAAGAATGCAGTACTAAGGTCGTTTTAGGAAATCAGCATCTCCTAAACTTTGTGAGCTCTGGCAATGAACCCTGAAGATATTTATAACCAAGCATATGTTCTCAGACAATAAAAGGAAACTGTAGCTTTGAAAAAAAGATAACAGAGTAAAGCCACTGTCATAGATCAAAAGCCAAACTCATAACTACATTTGAGGCATCGGAAATATCATTTTAAATAAATCTCTATAGTGTTAATAAGTTTAGCCTAAACCTGCTTCCTTATATATTTCAAGTCTGGTCTGTAAGTTTCTCTATATGTAGTGAACTGTAACCTCAGTGGATATGTATGTAGCCTGTAAACTATAGTTATGATAAGTGATCAAGTCTTAGCAATTTATAGTTGCTGAGTAGACCAATCACAAGTGGCCAACTGTCCCAGCCATATTCAAAAAAGGCAAACACTGAGCTTTAACCAATTCAGGGTTTTTTTGTTCCTCACTTCCCCTCTTTTTTTTTTTTTTTTTTTTTTTTTAAAAAGATTATTACTATTTCGCTGTGGGTAGAGTGCTATGGCATCATAGCTCACAACAATCTCAAACTCTTGGGCTTAAGCGATTCTCTTGCCTCAGCCTCCCAAGTAGCCAGGACTACAGGTGTGCCGGCCACAATGTCTAACTATTTTTTGCTGCAGTTGTCATTATTGTTTAGCTGACCCAGGCCAGACTCAAACCCAGCAGCCATGGTGTATGTAGCTGGCACCCTAACCACTGTGCTCTGGGCGCTGGGGCCTCACTTCCCTTTTTCTGTCCATGAATGTTATTTAACTTCATGGAAGTACCTGAGTTGCTCTAAACATATTCTGTTTCTGGAGCCTCCCTGATTTGTGAATTGCTCTTTGCTAAATGAAACAGTTAAATTTAATTGGTCTAAAGTTTTTCTTTTAACAATAGAAACCCAAGTCCCAACCCAAGGCATGAGCTGCACAGTCTGTGAATGAGAGTTTCAGTATGAGCAGCTTTTCTTTCGGCCTTTTGAAGGGTCTGCTAATTATTCTGGTAGAAATTGGATGATGTAATAATGATTCATGGAAATCTGCCTTTTTCCTTCAGAGCTGGAGTTGCATTTCTCAATCACCAGCACAAAGGCTGTTTTATGCACTGGGTGCTCCTCAGCTTAAAAAAAAATCACAAGAAAATATAACTGTACACAAAGCCATTAGTATTCCACAGGGAGGATTTGTGTTTTGTGTTTACAGCAGCTCACGTGAAAGTCAAGGTCTTAATACTCCTTTGAGGCCTCTCCAGCCTTTGTGGTGACTCTTAAAAAAGCTTTTATTTCTTCAACATACGTAAATTGCAAAGGGCGAAGCCAATGTGATTTAAAGCTAACATCTCCTTAAAAGCTCAGAGGAGACAAAAGTTTTATTAAATGAAATAGTAGAGGAAATTGAAGTTCCAACATTTCAGTATAATGTGATCATGAAGATGGAAAATAATATTTAGTGAAATTAAAAGTTCAGGCTCAGAATGTACATCACTCTTAATCTACATCTGTTCCTTTCATTTAATTTATCTGACATGCTTCATTCCTTTCAAGGGAATTCTCAAACAAGATCTATTGGATAAAGAGATATTAGTGATGTGGCCCTGAGGGTCACATTGCAATTTCTGAAACACTTTTTAAAGTGTGTTCCGCAGGCTTAGATGGGAGTATATTTTGAAAGAGCATATAAATAAAGTTTCAACTAATACACGCGAAACTTTCCTGAAGCTTTACATTGTCATTCGATGTAATGTGATCATTTGTAATGGTAATCCTCATGTTATTATTTTAAATTTCCTCAAATTGAAGAATAACTTTGTCTTCATAAAGATTTAGGTGAAATTAGATGGATGAACAGGATAGGCAAATAGACTGTAGCTGTGACCTCCTCTCATTTGAAAAAATCGTTGTCTTTGACATTCAGGGAGAAAAGGGCTGGTGAATGTGTTTTCTTTAAGTGTAATGGGATGCTAGTATTGATGTATCACCTGTACTTAACTATGGCTGTCACAGGTCTGCCTTGCCCTGTATCCCTAAACAGGAATCGTAAGCTATCAGCAGTGAGTTTGCATTATTGTGTTGTGTGGTAAAGAGGGCTACAAGCCCTTTATTTCCAATTGCATAGAAACAAAGCAATAAAGATTAAAAAAAAAAAGATCTGCTTGTGTAGCCACGCCCTCCTGACTCAAAGGGGTCACAAATAAATACAGAGGTTTCTTGAAGGAGAGGGGAATGCAGGAGAGAATTTTCAGCTATGCATTTAGGGAACTGCAGAAGTTTTACAAGCTAACTGACAGAACTCAATTCAATACTGTAATTTTTAACCCATACCTACAACTTGTGGAGATATTAAACTGCTTTCACACTTACTTACTAGTTCTTGCATTCTTTTAAGAAATATTTAATGTATACCTACCATCAGTCAGTGTCAGAGCTAAATTCCAGACATTGAATTAAAAGTCCACCAGATAAAATCCCTATCTCCCTGGAGCTTAAAGCCTAGGGAAAGTACCACAAATAAATATGCAATTTAAAAGTACTAAGTAAAAGGAAAACATCTGGGGCGATTGCTAAACATGATAAAAAGACTTGGCTTACCCTGGGGAAATCAAGGAAGTCTTTCCAGGGGCAGCGAATTTTAAGTTGAGTGCAGCAGGCTGAATAGAAGCTTTCAAACAGCTACTTATCAAGAAATATTTTCAAGGCTCAAGGTTCAAGGTCCTATAAGACCTGATAAACTACCTGAGAAACACACATGTGCACATACAATTACATTGCAGTAAGAACTATAATTTAGGCATGAAACAAAGTGCAATAAAAATGACACTGTTCAGCCATTAAAAAGATGGAGACTTTACATCTTTTGTATTAAGGTGGATGGAGGTGGAACACTTTCGTCTTAGTAAAGCATCACAAGAATTGGAGAAGCAAGAATCCAATGTGCTCCATTCTAATGTGAAGCCAGTAGATCAGTGGTTCTCAACCTTCCTAATTGCCACGTTGTTACATATGGAAAAAAGGGGTCGCAACCCGCAGTCTGAGAACAGCTGCAGCAGATGATCTAATACACACCCATATAAGAGAAAAACTCAAATCAATTTAAGGTGAGGGTAGGGGAAGGAGGGAGCCAGGACAGGGAAGGAAGGAGGGGGATGTGTGCACTCACATTTAAGGAGCACAATGTTAGGGTAGATGGCACAACTCTTGGGAGTGGGACACAGTTATAGGAGGGACTTTACCCAGAAAAGGCAAACATCACAATCTGATTCTTTGTACCCTCGATTAACCCGAAACAATAAAAAAAAATTGTTTTAATCTTAGTGTTAATTATTGCTTTAAATATAACACTGAGTATTTTTCCTAAACTTACTGTGCTAATTTAGGTATGTCTCTCTTGAGCCATCTAGTTGACATTATACCCCCTGCTAAGGTCCGCCTATAACTTAATAGTCTCTAATTCATCACATTCCTATAGGTGTCTCTTCTTTTTTCCAAGGTCATTGGAACTTTACCAACTAGGGCAGCATCTGCAAGCTTGTGGAGGAAATTAAATGGTGCATAGAGGCAGGAATATGATTATTTTAATATCATACATATTTGATTTTCTTAAAGAAACCTTTAGTAAAATGCTACTGCCTTGTCAGGGAGTTTTCCAAAGGACTATTAAAAATTACTAAACAAACAGACAAACATACTAAACTTAAAATCCTTGAGTGAAGCTAAATATCAGGTATGAAAATCTACACGATAAGACTCTACACGATGGGTAATCGATGGGACTAAGGGACTCATTCTAAATGTGCTGTTCTAATAACAGTGTCCATAAGACATGTCACTGCTATCAAGGAGGAAGGCCCAGAGTCCTGTGAAAAGTAAACACATGGTTTATTACATTTAAAAATAATTTTTATTTGAAAAAATTGACATTTTAAGAATAATCTTATGATTTCCATAAGTAACTCATAAAATAGATCACAGGTACAGAGAGCTGTGTATTTTATTTAATTTTTTTTCAAATAAAATGGAATTTATTTTTTCAAATAATGTCTTCATGGATTTAGAATAGGCCATAGTTTAGAGATCATCTGTTATAAAAATCTAACCTCATTTTTTACGGAAGCACTTATTCAGCTTAGCAGTGGAATCAAGAAGAGAATTCGGTTTGTCCTGATGTCAGTTTGATGTTTTTTCCAACTCACAGCACTGATTCCTTTCTCTCTATTGTTGGTCTATATTTCTAGGAGAATTACAATCAGTAAGAAGGATAAACGATGAATTTTTACAGCTACCTGTGCATTTTCAACATTACAAAATCAAGCAACACTGACTATAAATAAAACAGAATAAACATTCACATTATATTAAAAAAGAGAAAAAAGAAATACACATATACGTGCAAAAAGGAACCTAACCATTTGGTTACTTCTTTACGAGTCTACTAAAATACTCAAAAAGACAGACAGTATTCTTTCCTCTTTAGTCAGTGGAACTTGACAGGAGACTCAGACAATTTAGATAAACATCATGGTTCTAGAAGATTGCAAATCTCTATTGCAGGGCATTTTCCCAACAGGAGGTTTAGTGTTATTCAGAATTTAACATGTAATTGGATGAATATGTTTAAACTGTCAAAGGCAGTCTCATCTTCCTTACCCAGGAAAAGGGGGATAAAAGAAGCCATGTCAAGACTAAGTTCTGGTAAAAGGCAGATCTAAACCACACCTTCTTCAAGTGACCAAATCATGTATGACTCAGTGAAATAAGCATTTATTTGCCTTACTGACCATAGCTCAGTGCTCCTCTCTCCACCCCCTTTTCCCAAATCCACCACTCTTACTGCCAACTCAGACTCAGATGTTCCTTATTTTTACAGTTTTCACCTTTGTAACATAAGTCTTCATTCTGACTCCCACCTCCCTGCTCAATCTTCAAACATGCTCACACACACCTCCATGAACATATCAATAAATACCTTTACACTGTGGTCTTTTCCATGCAGCCCAGCCTTCCCCTGTATCTACAACTACTTCCTTCAGTTGGCCCATTTGTTGTTTTCCAATTCTCATTCTAAATTTGTCCAGCAGGCAGTTTAAAATCAATGATGAAGAACTTGAGGTCTAGATGTTGGTCTATATGGTTCATGCCAACTGTACCTACAGTGGCGTGCTCCCTTGAAAATGGTTTAAAGACTAAAAAGCTAGGTTTAAAAAAAAAAAAAGCTAGATTTATGCATCTGTGAAATGCACATTTGAAGTTGCAGTAACGGATGACACACTAACTACTAATTGAATGGGATTAAACCAAGATGATAAAATGACAATACATACAATTATTTTTTTATAATCATAGCACAGATCCAATGATCCTATGATTTTAAAAGGATCAACTCAAATCCTTATCCATTTTATTTGCCTTATTTTACAGAAATCAGGTCTAGCCAACCCTCTTTACCCAAGTCTCATGTTATATATCCTGGGCTTTATTGTAAAGTCCCTTTTCTATGCACACACTTCATGGCCCTCAGCTGAGACAAGAAAATAGGTCACTGTCATTGTACAATAGGTCTATGTAAAATCTTTTAATACTGTTGTCTGGATAAAAGGGGAAAAGAGAATACTTGGTATAATTCAGACTTTCCCAGGTTGTGGTCATTTCCTCCCATTGTAGTGGCATTAAAGAGGCCACCTGCTGGTGTAGGAGAGGGCAGACATCCTTTCCTTATTCATTCTAGATTTACAGTTGAGGACCCTTAAACAAAAGACAGATTAAGAAGAGAAAAGGATACATATTTGTTGAATGTAAGTCTTATAGAGCATGGGAATCTTCACAATGAAGACTCAGAAAAAAATGGGTGAACCTGTGTACTGCTTATAATTGCTTAGATAGAG
>CAUYTI010133074.1:0-27191 GCA_963575145.1 Galago senegalensis | reverse complement strand
GCTCTGACTGTGGTCACCACGCAGCAGGGCACATTGGCTCTGACTGTGGTCACCACGCAGCAGGGCACATTGGCTCTGACTGTGGTCACCACGCAGCAGGGCACATTGGCTCTGACTGTGGTCACCACGCAGCAGGACACAACCTCATTTTCTTTCAGCACAGGCCACATTTCAAAATTTCAGACTTGTAAATAGTTCTAAGAAGTATATGGCTCTTCATTACTGACATGATTTTGTAACTTTTAGAGATTCTAGATTGTTCTTTCCCTTGGAGGGTATATTTTGGAATGTTATTAGAATTTATTAAAAAATATTTTAATTTGGTTCTTCAAGTTGGGCTGATGACCTACACTTTCTCACTTTATGCCCCAGACCTATGTGTTTGCTAGACCCTCTCTGAGGTCAGGAGTATCTGAAAGTATCATGTAAGATGAGATGTTCTCCTCAGAGTAAACAGATTGTCAAGCCCATGTGAGCTGTTTGAATGCCATCACATCTCTCTAAAAGAAAATTTTCTGGGAAAAAAACTTTGCTCCAGAATGCTTTAGCCTTCAGCATGAAAAAAAAATTTATTTATTTATGTTTTCAACAATATTTATAGGGCACTCACCTAGTTCTAGGTTTAGTAAATAAAGCCACAAGGGCAACAGGGAAGCCTCTAGTTCTCACGGAACTTAAATGATGAAGAAAGCTCATAGCACATTCCCTTTGGCAAATCCCTAAGCACCTGCTTGTCGTCTGTCAACGCTGCATGCTAATTGATCTTGTCCTGGTGACCATATTCACAGTTACTCCAGGCCAACTTGGCTCTCTGCCCTGTTTTCCAGACTTTGAGGAAAGTTGGAAGGTCATAATCTCAACTGTGTTCAGGGCTACCAGCTTTTCTGTATGAGAAGTGGTGGATGCGACAAACCCTCAGAGGTCATCTCCTCTCACACCTCTATGAGGAAGCACCAAGTCCGGGACCCGAACCCACTAGATTCTGGAATACGATTCAGGACGAGTTATCCAACTCCTTGTGCAATAACAGGCAGAGGCCCTTGGACTCTGCCTGTTGGATGAGATAGAAGAAGAGAAAGAAGAAAAAGGAGACAGACAGAAAGAGTAGCACTCAAAACATAAAGTCAAAAGGAAGAGAAATAGTGTGCATTTATTTTTGATATTAAATAGTGGCATTTTTGGTGATAAAGGAATTTCTGACAAATAATGAAAAATCACTGTCAAATACTATCTGCTTTTAAGAGAGTTTGGATATTAAAAATAAGGGACATTTTTATACTGGACTTGAATATTGTGTCATGAAACTGGCATAGCCAATACCCTTTTAAATAGAAAGCATAAAACTGATGTCTTCAGATATTGATATCCTCAAGATTTATAACAGAAATTCTTTCAGAGAAAAATGAACACTGACAGAACTTCTGCTTCTAGAAATATGGAGTAAATGTCTCTATTTCTCTTCTAAATATAATGAAAAACTTTAGACATTATGTAGGAAACCAACACAAAAGGACCATGAATGGTGGAAAGGAGACAGACTGGTTGGGGACACTGGGACACAAGGAACCACATGGTGGTAAGTTAGCTGGGTGGGAGACACTGGGACCCAGGAATGGCATGGTGGTGAGTTTGCTGGGTTGGGGACACTGGGACCCAGGGAATGGCATGGTGGTGAGTTAGCTGGGTTGGGGACACTGGGACCCAGGGAATGGCATGGTGGTGAGTTGGCTGGGTTGGGGACACTGGGACTCAAGGAACAGCATGGTGGTGAGTTAGCTAGTTTGCCTTTTTGATTCAGAAATGCCAGACTTGATGCAGAAGAAGTCTACATAAATTCCAACAGGTGCAGGGGAAAAGTCCAACAGAAGTTGTCTTTCTGGACAAAGAAACAGGCAAGGATCAGGCTCATGAGACAGAAACCTACTCTAGCCATATGCCACATAAAAACCATGACCCCACACAACCCACGACAATCAGGCAGGTAGAGACCCTGGACCTGCATCTTCATGAGGCTGTAACATGATGTTCCAACACTCCTCCAGGTAGCATCAGAGAGCTTAGCAAGGAGACTAGATTCTTGTTACCATCAACCAGTAACCAGGACCCCAAGGTCAGGAGAAACCACATAGGCAGCCTGAATTCCCAACCCTGAATGGCAGTGGTGAGGTGTGCCTTCCTACTCACTTGGGTAGTGGCAGAGGGGGCCCATTGAAGGATCAAGATTTCACCCTGCCCTGCAGTGATGAGCTCATCCACCTGTGGCAACAGTGGGTCTGCATGAGGAACCAGGATGACCATTCCCCCTTGCAGGACCTCCATCCATTAGGTCAAGGAGGTTAGTGAGAACCTGGCAAAGAGTTCAAAACAGCCAAGACAAAAGCACTGCAGTAAGCAACATGCCACACTTGAAAAACAAGTGATAGTCTCAGCAAAGAAATAGAAGATATAAAGAAGAACCAATTTTTAGTTTAGAACTAAAAATACAAAAACTTCAGTGAAAACACCACCACAAGTAACAATGGGTTTGCCTGACACAAGCATGGAGAGAACAGAATATGAGAGGTTGAAGACAGAATAATAGAAACTAACCAACTTTAATACTTTAGAGAAAATAGACAGGAAAACATCCTCAGAGCCTCAGGGACCTGTAGGAAAACAGCCAAATGCTTACCAATCAGGCCACTCGAGTGATTAGGAGAAGATGGGAAAAGTGCTCTTTTCAAATGTGGCAAAAGACAGAAATGCACAGATTCAAGAAACTGGGAAAACATTCTCAGAGTAAAATTTCCAAAGGAATAAAATCTCCCAAATTTATTTCAAGGCACACTGTGGTCAAGCTTCTAAGACCCAAAAACAGTGAAAAGTTGAAAGAGAAGCAGCACTTTACCTATGGGAAAAAGTAATTCAAACTATAGCAGATTTCTCAACAAAGAGTATGGGTACCAGGAGAAAGGGGCACAGCATTTTTCAATTATTGAATAATTTAACTATGGGCCAGAATCCTACCCAAGAAAGAAAGCCCTGGGGAGTGATGAAGAACAGCTGAGACAAACTGCTACCAGCTGATATATGAATGACTAAAGGAATTTCTTTAAACAATAACAAAAAAAGCTAAAAGATGAAACCTTGGATTTTCAGGAATAAAGAAGCACATACAGAGTAAAAATTATTATGAGCAAATACATACAATAGGTTTTTCTTTTCTTTTCTTTTCCTTTTTTTGAAACAGTCTCATTATGTCACCCTCGGTAGAGTGCTGTGGCATCACAGCTCACAGCAACCTCAAACTCTTGGGTTTAAGTGATTCTCTTGCCTCAGCCCCCCAAGGAGCTTGGACTGTAGGTGCCTGCCACAAAGCCTGACTGTTTTTTTTTTTTTTTTGCTGTTGTTGTTGTCATTGTTGTTTTAGCAGGCCTGTGCTACATTCGAACATACCAGCCCCAGTGCATGTGGCTAGCACCCTATCCACTGAGATATGGGTGCTAAGACAATAGGTTTTTCTTTCATTCTTGAGTTTTACGAAGTATGTTTGATAATTGAAACAAAAATTATAACATTGGTTGATTTTATTCTAACTATCTTCAGAGGAATTACTTATAACAATTATTTATAAACTAGGAAGGTAAAGTGACATAAGGAGAGATAATGTTTTTAAATCACTCATACTCATGAAATGTCACAAATTGACTTTGACAAATTATGTATATATAAAATAATTCCCAGGGAACTCCCTAAAATTCTACACAAAGAAATTCTCTTAAAATTTAGAACAACTTAATTTGAAAAAATATATACTTAACTCACAAGAAAATAAGTAAAAGGAATAGACCTGAAAACTGGGGAAAACAAATAGAAAATAAAAAATAAAGTTTCAATTCCTAACACATCAATAAATACATTAAATGTAAATGGTCTAAACATAGTAATTAAAAGGCAGAGATTGGAACAATGAACTTTAAAAAGAAATGAAAACTAACTCAACTATATATTTCTACAAGAACTTCACTTTATTTATCTATTTTACTTTTTGCTCTTAAAAATAATTTTATTATGGGCAGCACCTGTGGCTCAAGGAGTAGGGCGCCAGTCCCATATACCAAGAGTGGCAGATTCAAACCCAGCCCCAGCCAAAAAAAAATTATTATTGTTTTTCTAGGGCTCCTCTCATTCAGTTTGAAAGTAAAAGCCTTGTTTAGGCTTAGTTTAAAGCAATGCCTTTTAAAATACTAGCAAGATTCTTTAATACATATGTCTAACATTATTAAAAATGTGTGTGGATACAAAAAGCAAGTAGAAGAGTTTTTAGAAATTGAAAAAGAATAATAAGGTTCTAAGCATTTGTTGAACTGAATCAAAGACTTAGTACAAAGCACAATATTCAACACTGGGCTAGTGGTAGGTGGCTGGTAACACAGATCAAGGGAATGAAACAGAGAACCAAGAAGTATATACCCACCAACACAGCCCTGGAGAATGTTGTGTGCATGCCTCACAAACTTACTGTCAGCAAAAGGGATTCAACATTCCACAAATGTTGCTAGGTGTAATATCTATAAGTGCTCCACCAAAATCTTATGCTTTATATACAAATTAACCCAAATAGTTTATAGACTTGAATATAAAGTATAAAATTACATGAGTTTGGGGGCAGATAAAACAGTGTCTGTGATGTAGAGTCAGGAAAATGGTTTTTAGGTTTCACAACAAAACATGATCAGAAAGAGGAAATTTAGTCAAAATTAAAGTCAAAATTTAGTCAAAATTAAAAACCTTTACACTGTGAAAAAGACCCAAAAAGCTGTTAAGAGTGTGAAATGACAAGCTACAGCCCAGAAGAAAATATCTGCAAACTACATCAGAGACTAACTAGCATCTAGATAATACAAAAAAAGTCACAACACTCAGTACTAGAAATAATCTGATGGGGTGTGAGGGTTTGTACCTTTTGTACCTGTAATCCCAGCATTTTCAGAGGCTGAAGTGAGAGGATCCCTCAAGCCCAGGAGTTCAAGGTTACGGTGAGCTGTGACCGTACTGTTCACTCCAGCCTGAGAGATGGAGGGAGACTCTGCCCCCCACCAACTCAACAAACAAAAATTTAAAAAAATTTTCCAAGTTGTAATGAGAAAAAAAGTCATGAACTAAAATTTCACTGAAGATAATATACAAATGGTAAAAACCACATATATTCACCATTTTTGGCTATTAGGGAAATACAAGTTGAAACCACAAGGAGACATCATTACACATCTATCACAATTGCTAAAACCAAAACATATCAGCACCATGATACCTCCAGAGACTGCAGGGACCTGGAAGAGCTAAGTTACTCACACATCTTCAACGCATTGTCTGTGACACTAAAAGGATATGGTCATTATGAAAGGCAGTTTTGACCCTTCTTGAAAAACTAAACATGTGTCAACATAAATAACAGAAAGGGAAATTCTGAAGGAAAATAAAAATGATTTGGAAATGGAGTATCACAATGGGAATACCCACGACATAGTGAACTGTGTACATAAATTTAGGGAGGTGAGGAAGACAAAATTTTTGAAGGAGTAGCCACACCACTGCTTGAGAAAGTGTCCTCAGCTATGAAGATCAATAAAGAGGGAGGTTGGACCAGCGGATGCTGGGCAGGTGTCCCCCGAGATATGTGAGTGTGTGTGTGAAAGGCTCTGATGGGCTTCGTGCGTGGGGGTGGGTTTTGCAGAGGCCTTAGTGAGGGCTCCTATTATCAGGCACTTGTGTGTGAGATTCTTCCCTTCATGGTCTTCCCTGGCTCAATTTGGAAAGGTTTTCATTTGTTTGTTTGTTTCTTGGGCATCATAGTCAAAACCCAGAAACATCAGATGCCCTTCAGGGGGTGAATGGTTGTATAAGTGGGTGCACCATATCATGGAATATTACTCACCAATAAAAAGAAACCAACTACTGATCCATGAGGCCATGTGGAGGAACCACCACAGAATTACGTCACAAGAGAAGCCAATTTGGCAGGGTTACATACTGTGTGATCACATTTATTTACTATTCTAAACATGTTAAGTGACAGAATTGGGGGACAGGTGCCAGAGCTGCAGAGGGGCTGTGGGTGTGAGGTGGGTTTGGATGGACAGGGCAGTGGCATGGGTCCTGGGCTGTGCCTGGAGCGTGTCGGCACCAGCTTCCAGCTGTGACACTGTGGTTCTGTAACCATCAGGGGACTGGGGAACATGCCAGCTCTCTTTATTTTTTCTTATGGATGCATAGGAACCTAACCTTTGGTTTTCTCAAAATTAATAAAAATAAAACAAAGAACAAGGCAAAATCTTGACCATTTTCCTGATTTTGAGAAGATGTCAAATTAAGTTAATTATTTATATTTAATTTCATATATATCATATACTCTATACATATCATAGAAGAGAGAAAATATTTTGAGCTCACCCTAATAGGCATATTAAAAAGTATACAAGCTGCTTTTTAGCTTTTAAAAAGTCTATTCTCAACATGAAGCTAGGCAGTTCCCACAGCTGCCTCAATTATGCTTTATAATGATGTGTTCTTAGATAATTGTCATGTTCACCCAGAAGGAGCTGAAGAAAGACTGTGTAGCAGATGAGGACGTACCCAGGAGCACACACGGAAGACTTGCAGCCTCTCACAGGGACTCTGAACGCAGAGCACCTGCCCTGTGCAGTGCGGTGCTCCTATTCAGAATGAGGGGAAGAAGAGGGCAGCAGATGCAGGTGCCTGGCTGAAGCAGGGTGACGTCACTCACAGGGGGGGGGGTCCCCACCTCTGTGTGGCCCCGTGTTCTTCAGCAGGTATTCAGAGACACTGGACCCCCTGAGAATCACCTTCTCCCTGCCCAGGGGTGTTGCTCACATGTTGGGGTACAGGGGCCTCCTAAATGCCTGCTTGTCACTTCCCTTTGTACTCCCATAACAGCTGCTGCTGCCTCTGAGCCAGGCCCCCTTTCTGCTCCAGGGTCCCCCACAACCTGTCGGCAGCACCCCAGATCTCCCCAGCAGGTGGTCTAAATGGAATGGAAAAGATTCGTTTGCTCGCTGGCTTGCTTGCTTTTGGGCATATCTGGAAACAAATTGTGAGTCTCCAAGCTGAGGGCAGGATGTCCCTCTGGACACATGTTTGTGCTATAAAATGGTGATCACCAGAGCAGGCCCAGTGTGGAGTCCCTGAAATCAGCCTTGAGACTGTTCCAGCAGCTCCTCGTTCCAGAGGGTGCCCAGGACACCTGTTCCCTCTGCTCTTCCTCATCTAGACTGTGAGGTGCCAGGGGGCAAGGGTCACATTAGGGTCCCAGGTACGTCTACTACCCAGTACCAAGGGGTTATTGGTGCACACTGAGGACCCCGAGCCATGCTTGGGTCGATTACACACACTTTCCCACATACACCACATTTACATGCAGGAAACATAAACCCCACGTTCACACCTAGAAAACTCACACAGCGTCACATCACACAAGAAAACACCTGTGGAAGTGGCTTCAAATGAGCACAGTGTCAGGGAGGGTCTCCGTCATCAGCACCTTTGGGCCACATCCAGGGACAGGAAATGGATGGCCCCCAGCATCCCCAAAACAGGCAGAGGGGAGCCCCAGAGTGACCATGGCCGGCCAGTTAGGTCAGACAGCATCAAGGGCACCATGGAAATGGCACAGGTGGGTCCACGCCCCTGTGAGACACCGTGAGCACAGTGGGGAGGCTGCCACTGAGCACAGGGCCACAGGGCCCCCTGCATGGGGTTGAAGCGGGGAAAATGTGCTGATTGAGGCCCTGATGGTTCCTGGTCAACACTGCAAGTGATGGCTCACCCGTGTCTTCAGGGACACAGGGGCTGATTTAGCCCCACTGGGACACATCTCCCCATGTGATGTCTGACGGGGATACATTTTAATCCCCAGCCAATAGTAGACACTGCTGTTAACAGAGCAGCTCAGGGAAGCCCCAGGTGAATGCAGACTCTCTGTGAGCAGTTTGCAAACTAGGGGAACATGGCCTTCAGCTCTCCCCAGGTAGAAAGCTCTAGCCCAGCTCAGGAGGGATGCAAGCTAGGTTGGTCCCCATCAGTGGTGCTTATGTTGACACAGGTCACAGTCCACTGGTCTGTTTACAAACAGGCCCCTGCAGGGCTGATCCTGGTGGAGTGAGAAGGAGCAGACAGCTCTGAGATCCGCATGGCCTGAGCCTATGCTCTCTCCCATTCCAGGAGGAAAAGAAAATCCAAACTTGAGGTTGCATTTCTCTCTCCAGACGGCCAGTGAATCTTTTTCTTAAAGGCATTTAACAAAATCTGTGTCCCTGTCACTAATGAAAGAATCTGTCTGGAATCTCTCTATGGGCGAATCACCTCTGGGGGATTAAATGTGTGCCTCTGCTGGGTCCACCACATTCTAATCTTCTGAGGTTTTATATCACTTCTTTTCCAATCACAGCCTCCTTTTATCCAAAGTTAAAGACGTGGAGAGTAGTTGAGAAAGCTCTCTGGGTAGCAAACATCTCTTACCATCAGTGCTGATGACTTACACGCAGCCAAATTCCAAACACAGGCCCACACATCCCATGAGAGGCCCGTGACTCCAGAGAGGTGGCCTGGAAGGGCCTTGCCAACCCTGACATGGAGACATATGCCCCCCAAACAGCCTTAGGTCTCCCACCACTTCAGCTCCAAATAAGTCTTATAATGTGTCAAGTTCAGTTATAAAAGTGAATTTCCACACATGCATATACACATACAAACATGCCTACAAATAGACATTTTGAAAAATCCAGATTGTGGTAGAGATTTAAGTGCTGAGGTCCCAGGATGCAGCACAAGGAACACAGAACTGGTGGCAAAGCCAAAGTTGTAGGATATGACGGCAGTTCCCAACTGCCTATGGGAACCAGGTTGGTCCAATCCTTTTCTTTATGTTAATAAACCCATTAGAAAATGTGGAGGCCATCAGCGCTCAGGGCCAGCTGCCACTGTGGTGAAGCTCCTGGCCTGGCCGCAGGTGCCCTCCTGCAGGGCCTGGTTGGGGGCAGGGGGCTGGCAGCCTCTAATGTGAAGATTATTCCAGATGTGTTCTAATGAGCAGTTGGGGCTGAGCTGGCTGAGAGGCTGCAATGAACAGAGAAAGCCTTGGCCGCGTTTGCTTTGGATCACGGTATTAAAGACAGCACAGGCAGAGAATGTGGGATGGGGTCAATAACTTTGCCTCTCGTGTCTCTGGGCTAAAGGCACTGAAATTTGAGGAGCCACTGCCATGTAGACTGGAGACCTGTGGGGATTTCGTGGCAGTGATGAAATTCCTCTGTGAGGTGACGTGGTGGACGGACAGCACAGGCCCAGGATCACTGGGGCCTGTCGCACGCTGGCCATGACCCACCCACTCCTCAAAATAAACTAGTGGCAGAAAGGGATAATTAATTATAAAAAGGACACAGTCTCCAACCACGCTAATCCGGGCCAGGAGCCTACCTTCCTGCCGGCCGCCCCCTCTCTCCACACTCTAGGCGTCCTGCACCAGGGAAAGGATTCTGCTCAGTTTTCATCAGCAGCATTTGATGAATTAAAAACACACCCCTTTCACTTGGAAATCACATTGGCAATACTGGCCACGGGCTTTCTTTTGCATTTGTACGAGCCCAAGAGTGGACAGTGGAGACTTCGTATAAATGGAGCATCTGTGAGTTTTTACATTTTGTTAATTGAGTAAATACCCTGAGCCTTAAAATACTCTGTTCTCTGTGGCTGTGAAGGCTAACGCAGGAATCAGAGCAGCTGGAGATCAATAAATAATAAAAAACGCTGAAAAGATTGGACCTATAGAAATGGCAGCCTGATGTGAGTTCCGTGGGACAGCACGGCAGCCTCTCCCCCGCTACAGCCTCTCCCTGCTGGGCCACCCCCTTCCCTTCCCTCTCAATAGTTTTTAAGCATTATGGTGACAATTTTGCTTTCCTGAAAATCCAAGACTAAATTAATTATAGTTCTGCTAAAGGGGGGAAGAAAGATATTAGATGCCCAAGCTAAAATAAAATGAAATCAACTTTTTTCTTTCTTTATTAGATTTTAATGGTATTATTATAATAATTAAGCTTTTCATTAATTTTTTTCATGCTTATTGAGTTACAGTTCCCTGCAGATTTGAATCATATTTAACATATAATTATGGCAGTCCGTTTTTAGAAAGAAATTTGAACATGGGAAAGTAGGACTTCACCTGGGCTTTTTAAATTAAAAACGGGCTCAAGGGGCCTGCGACACCCAGAGCCCCTGGGGAGCCCCTCACCCTTGGCAGTGTGGGGGACTCATGCGGGCTGCAGACTTCAGCCCGCACTTACTGCTGCAGAGTCTCCAGAAAGGATGAGCCAAACACTCCGGCCTGAACTACTCCAGGCATCAGAGGGCTTCAAGGTAAAGTCACAAGGGCACATGCCTTGTCCCTGGCATCCCCACGTTGCACCCCAAGGACTCTGGGTAGGGACTGCCAGGGTCCTTCTCCTCTGCAGTCCACTCAGATAGGAAGAAGGTCTGCGAGGCTCACACGCAGTGTAAGACAACTTGGTTGAAATTTTACTCTGTTGTTTTCTATTTTCCTATAAGGAGTGAAACTCTTCACCAGCACTTGGGTTTATCTACTGACAGGACCTTCAGCCCTGTTCTCTGTGTGGTTGAGAGAAATCAGAGGGGACGGGGGACAGCAGTGGGTGGGACAGGGGGCTGAGGATGTCTGCAGGGAGGCTGAGGGTGGCACAGAGAGGCTCCCTGGTCAGGGCAGGAGTTCCCCCATGTGCAGGAAACTTTTAGAAGCCCTTCCACTGCTGAGAGGAGGCAAGGAGAGTAGAGTGGAAGCCTGAGAGGGAGACTCTGATGCTGCTCGGGGCTTACTGGGAACACTTGCTAATAAAGATGTGAAGGCTGCCACGTCTTTGTGAGCATGCCAGCCTGCGAGTGAGTGAGTGTGTGAGTGTGCGAGCATGAGAGTGTGCAAGGCTCAGCCAGAGTATGAGTATGTGAGTGTTTGAGTGTGTGAGTATGCACAAGGCTCAGCCTGAGTGCGAGCATTGAGCATGTGAGCGTGTACAAGGCTCAGCCAGAGTGTGAGCATGTGAGTGTGTGAGCGTGTGCAAGGCTCAGCCAGAGTGTGAGCATGTGAGCCTGTGAGCGTGTACAAGGCTCAGCCAGAGTGTATGTGAGTGTTTGAGTATGTGAGCATGCACAAGGCTCAGCCAGAGTGTGAGTATGTGAGTGAGTGTGTGAGCGTGTGCAAGGCTCAGCCAGAGTGTGAGTATGTGAGTGTTTGAGTGTGTGAGCATGTATAAGGCTCAGCCTGAGTGTGAGCATGTGAGTGTGTGAGCATGTACAAGGCTCAGCCTAAGTGTGAGCATCTGAGCATGTGAGCGTGTACAAGGTTCAGCCAGAGTGTGAGCATCTGAGCATGTGAGTGTGTGAGCATGTATAAGGCTCAGCCTGAGTGTGAGTATGTGAGTTTGAGTGTGTGAGCATGTACAAGGCTCAGCCTGAGTGCAAGCATTGAGCATGTGAGCGTGTACAAGGCTCAGCCTGAGTGTGAGCATGTGAGTGTGTGAACCTGTACAAGGCTCAGCCTTAGTGTGAGCATGTGAGTATGTGCAAGGCTCAGCCTGCATGTGTGTGTGAGCTTGTGAGCATGTGCAGAACTCAGCCTGCATGTGCTGTTCACAGGAAGCACCTGGGACCGTGACCCAGCAAGGTGGTAGAGCTCCTGGTCATATTGATACCTGTCCTGGACTCCCCATAGAAGCTCCTGTCATGGAGCTACCTAGGCACTGCTATGGGGACACTGGGGTCACCTGTGAGAATGCTGGTATCACCTGTCAGATTGGTGGAAACCAGCAGGCCACAGGGGCAGGGAAAGGTTGGGGCTGATGCCCTTATTGGAAACTGCAGGACTGACCCTGCCCTGGCCCATCTGGAGCTTAAAGAAGGACACGCGGGCTTCCCACATGGTATCAGCAAGGGGAAGACATGGAGGGGAACAGAGCAGGAGGGGTCATCCCCTGACTACGTGGCAATGCACTCATGGCTTCAGTAGGGGAAGGATAACTGGCTCAGTAAATGTAGCTGCACCACACTGTCACCTAGGAGGAAGGAAAATTGCTCCTATCTTGCACCAGCCTGAGAAAATGAAAGAATAAATAAGCAATATAAAACCTGGGCCCGTATGGGCAAGGAGGCTTGGGACCGCCAGGTTGCTCTGGGACCCTGGAGGAGGCACGTCTCTGGCCAGAGCCACTTTATGTGGTGGAGGGTGCTGTGAAATGTCAGCAGAGCAGCAAGAGATCTGGAAAGAGCATCAGGCGCAAGTCCAGGTGGAAACTGGATGAGAGGTAAGAAAAGTCCCTTGCAGAGGAGCAAAGCTAACATCAGGGGAAGGAACGCGGGGGCCACAGTGGGAGGCATGTGCAGACAAAGGTCACAGGGTGGAAGTGGAAATGGGAGAGGAGACACCAGCTCTCCTGGCTGCAGGTGGGAAATGGGAGTTTCAAAGCCTTTCTGCAAAGCTGCATCCAGCAACATATTACGCAGCTAAGGAATTCCCTTATCTGGGAATCTGACTCGGAGAGTAGGGCCTGCACCCTGTGGGCAGCATGGCTCCTTGCCTGGTCTATCAGCCCTGCTGATACCATCTATTCCTGGACAACTCATCCCTGTGCGCCCTCATGCTCATCCCTGTCTACGGCTACTGCTGCTCCTCCCCATCTACACCAAAGGTGCTGGTCCCCATCTACACCCAGGATTCTCATCCCCAGCTATACCCAGGATACTCATCCCCATCTACACACAAGATGCTCATCCCCATCTACACCTAAGATGCTCATCCCATCTACACCCAAGATGCTCATCCCCATCTACACACAAGATGCTCATCCCCATCTACACCCAGGATACTCATCCCCATCTACACCCAAGATTCTCATCCCATCTACACCAAAGATGCTCATCCCCATCTACACCCAGGATACTCATCCCCATCTACACCCAAGATGCTCATCCCATCTACACCCAAGATGCTCATCCCATCTACACCCAGGATACTCATCCCCATCTACACCCAAGATGCTCATCCCCATCTACACCCAGAATGCTCATCCCCATCTACACACAAGATGCTCATCCCCGTCTACACCCAAGATGCTCATCCCATCTACACCCAGGATGCTCATCACATCTACACACAAGATGCTTATCCCATCTACATCCAAGATTCTCATCCCCATCTACACCTAGGATGCTCATCCCCATTAACACCCAGGATGCTCATCTCCATCTACATCCAAGATTCTCATCCCCATCTACACCCAAGATTCTCATACCCATCTACACACAAGATGCTCATCCCCATTAACACCCAGGATGCTCATCCTCATCTACACCCAAGATTCTCATCCCCATCTACATACAAGATGCTCATCCCATCTACACCCAGGATACTCATCCCCATCTACACCCAAGATTCTCATCCCCATCTACACCCAAGATTCTCATCCCCATCTACACACAAGAAGCTCATCCCCATCTACACCCAAGATTCTCATCCCCATCTACACACAAGATGCTCATCCCCATTAACACCCAGGATGCTCATCCCCATCTACACCCTAGATTCTCATCCCCATCTACACACAAGATGCTCATCCCCATCTATACCCAGGATACTCATCCCCATCTACACCCAAGATTCTCATCTCCATCTAACCCAAGATGCTCATCCCCATCTACACCCAGGATGCTCATCCCCATCTACACCCAAGATTCTCATCCCCATCTATACCCAAGATGCTCATCCCATCTACACCCAGGATACTCATCCCCATCTACACACAAGATGCTCATCCCCATCTATACCCAAGATGCTCATCCCCATCTACACCCAAAATTCTCATCCCCATCTACACACAAGATGTTCCTCCCTATCTACACCCAAGATGCTCATCCCCACCTACCCCAATGCTCATCTACATCTACCCTACTTCCCACCCCTGTCTACCCACATAGTGAATACCAATCAGTCCTGAAAATAACTGGTTAAGGCTGCATGTTTTCAAGGCTATTGGAATGTGTCGGTAGGATGCACAGAATGGGTAAGAAGATTTTCCTCCTCTGGGACCATAAGGGGGGACCCATACGTGGACCAAGCAGAGGAAATTGTAAGGGACTTTTTAGTCTCAGAATTGCATATTTGCACATGATTGCACTTAGTGACACCTGCACATTTGGGTCAGAAACATGTGTCTGTGTTTACACACCCAGCCACTAGCAGGCCCCAGTTGCTTCCCTAGACTCACCCTCAGCTCTGTTTGGGTTAAACCTCAATTCCTTTTACTACACTATTTGTGCACCTAAATGCCCCATGTTAAGTTAATGGAAATAGACTTTGCAGACTATATCCCACTTCATTGTGAAAAACGGCAAAGCTGAGAAACCAGCCCGACCCCAGATGACTCTTCCCGGGAGTTCTTGTCATGTGGGATCCAAGAATTCCACAACAAGAATTCCTTCTTGTGGTCAGGTAATTGTGGAATGCACCCCTTTCCACAGAGAGCTGGAGAAAAGGGGCATTATTGATTATTTTGTATGGACAAGAAGACACTGGACTGCTTACATGATAAGAGAGAGGGTGACTGCCACAGCCATCTGAGAAGGTGTGGCCGTGTCCCCCGTGTCCAGAGCAAATGCACACTTACTCATCACTCAGCCCTACAAGGCACTCATCCCCGAGAAAGGAGCATTGTGTTCTTACAAAAACAGTACAGAATGTTCTCAACAGCTTTCCTCATAACAGCACCAAACTGGACATGCCCCAGATGACCTTCCACAGGTGAGTGGCTGCACACCAGAGATCCACAGCCCTGGATCCTGCCAAGCTGTGAAAGGATCAGGATGCTGGAACCAGCAGCAGCAAGAGTGGACTGAAATAGTCCTGCTGAGGAGAAACCATGTGTTGGAGACTCTTAAAATGACAAAGTATACAGATGGGGAAGAGATCGGGGGGCGCCGAGGCTGAGGAGAGAGGAAAGTGGGAAAGGGTCTCTGTGTCCGACTGCACTGCTGTGTCCGCATGTGTGAGGAGGCCGTGTGGACTAAACATGCATGCACACCACTCACAAACATATTCACACATGCAGAAGCACATGCGTGTGCAGGGCACATACACAGGTGCGTGTAAAGCCGGCAATTCCGAGTAAGCCCTGTAGAACAAAGGCAACAGAGGTTTTCATATAACTGGTGCAGGCAGGGTGGGCTTCCCTTAGGGTTGTCTTAGGCCCATTGGTCCATGTGATCCTTCATCTGAGAGGATGTGAGGGCTGCATGGGGACAGGTGTACCCCCTGGGCAATAGGCTGCTCCTCCAGGCCCCCGAGCACCTGCCCAGCTGGCTTCTTCCTGCTGCCCCCATTGGTTGAGTTCTACTGGGACAGAGATGAGAGCAGGTACTCCCAATGAAGGGTCATGGAAATGCATGTTTCTAGTTTAACTTTTGTCATTCTATTTTGAGCCTAGGTCAAAATCGATTTTTGGTTTGAGACAATAAAATAAAACTGCTTTACTGGACAAACTTGATGCCTGGGATTCTTATTTCTTCCCTAATTCACGCTACAATAGCAGGTACATTTGGCTACAAAGAGCAGGATTTGCCATTTCATGACACAAGAAAGTGAAGCACCAGGGCCTGTGTGGGGGCAAAGTGCCCCAGGGCATAAGGAGGTGAGAGAGGTTCAGAGAGCGGGAGGGACACAGCCCCTCTCCTAACTAGGCTGTTCTGAAAACCCTGCACCGATGGCAAACTGAGAACTGGTTGGCACAGAACTAGGACCTCACATCTGTGGACAGTCACCTCACTCTGGGGCCCCAGGAACCCTGAGGGCCCCCTTTCCCAGATTGTCCCTGAAGGACTGGAGCTACAAGCAACTGAAGGGAGATACACGTAGAGAGGTGACAATGGCAGCAAACACCTGGGACGCTTCCCTGCTGCCGGCCCCAGGGCACTGGTGGACCTGCTGCCTCTCCCACACATAAAGGGCCCTATGGACCTTCTGCCTCTCCCACATATAGAGGGCCCTATGGACCTGCTGCCTCTCCCACATGTAGAGGGCCCTATGGACCTTCTGCCTCACCCACATGTAGAGGGCCCTATGGACCTCCTGCCTCACCCACATGTAGAGGGCCCTATGGACCTCCTGCCTCACCCACACATGGTGGGCCCTATGGACCTTCTGCCTCACCAATGGGTGGTGGGCCCTATGGACCTCCTGCCTCTCCCACACATGGTGGGCCCTATGGACCTTCTGCCTCACCAATGGGTGGTAGGCCCTATGGACCTTCTGCCTCACCTACACATGGTGGGGCCTATGGACCTTCTGCCTCACCCATGAGTGGTGGGCCCTATGGACCTGCTACCTCACCCACACATGGTGGGCCCTATGGACCTCCTGCCTCTCCCACACATACTGGGCCCTATGGACCTGCTACCTCACCCACACATAGTGGGCCCTATGGACCTCCTGCCTCTCCCACACATAGTGGGCCCTATGGACCTGCTACCTCACCCACACATGGTGGGCCTATGGACCTTCTGCCTCACCCACGGGTGGTGGGCCCTATGGACCTGCTACCTCACCCACACATGGTGGGCCCTATGGACCTGCTGCCTCTCCCACACATAGTGGGCCCTATGGACCTGCTACTTCACCCACACATGGTGGGCCCTATGGACCTCCTGCCTCACCCATGGGTGGTGGGCCCTATGGACCTGCTACCTCACCCACACGTGGTGGGCCCTATGGACCTGCTACCTCACTCACACATGGTGGGCCCTATGGACCTCCTGCCTCACCCACACATGGTGGGCCTATGGACCTGCTACCTCACCCACATATGGCCCTATGGACCATGAACCTATAATGGCCCTATGGACCTCCTGCCTCACTCATGGGTGGTGGGCCCTATGGACCCCCTGCCTCACCCACACATGGACCTGCTGCCTCACCGACAGGTGGTGGGCCCGGAAGAGGCAGAAGGGCACTGCCCTCCTCACCAAGTCATCCAGGAGCTACCCATGTTCTCCAGAGTTTTACAGCAAAATGGCTGACAGCAGAGGTGGCACCCAACTGGATGCCCACTCTGCTCTTCCCACCTGGCAAGGGCTTCAGGCTACCTGAGTCACCCAGGACCTAACAGAACCAGCAGATGGCTGTCTGGCAGCAGAAGCTTCCCTGTCACCAGGCCACCTGCCTTTGGCTTAGCCAAGGCATCTGCCACTGTCCCCCACCACCCTCACCCCAGGGCACATCCTGGAAGAAACCAGGAGGGCTGTGTCACCGTGAGAAATCCTCTTTCTACACAGTTCAGGGCTGTGCTGAGGGGCTCTGGGGTGGACGCTGACAACGCCTCAACTTTTAAATCTCTGGCCTTTTCTTCCTCCGAGGAGTGGGTCACACAACAATGATTGTGTGACTTTATTTTTGTCCTGACCGCGAAAAGCTCCTTTTGTCCTAAACTGCTGACCTTCTCAGTCTCCACTTAATCCCTCAGCTAACCCCAATTTAGAGCCTTTTCCCATCTCATCATTGAGGTCACGTCCTGGGAATAGAGGGAGGTGTAACAGAAATGAGGATGGGGGTGGGGGCGCAGCAGGGCCTGAAGGCAGGACACTGGCCTCCCAAACACTGCGCCCCTCTACCTCCCAGTGTGTGGGGTCTCTACTCTGCCTCAGCCTGTTAAATACAGAAACAAAACACAAGAACCAAAGGGCTCAATGAGTCTAGGAGAACAACAGCCTGGAACATGTGCTGGGATGGTGTCTATCCCTCATGAAAACCACCGAGCATCCCACACTCTATTTCTCTGTCATTACTGCACAGGAAGAAGAAGACATCATAGCCCTCAGAAACAGCACAGGGCCACAAGGCTGAGCCAGGATTAAGGAAAATGAACTTCAAAGACAGATGGAAATGTCCTTCCTCCCTATGGTCAGGAAGGAAAACAGGACAGGTGAACCAGGGACTGGGGAGGTGGCAGGTGCTGTCTGTTCCACTCACGCATTTCATACTGACACTTAAGGATGCCCAGAGGATACATGCAGAGGGAATAAAACCCACCCTGGGCAGGACAGCACTCTGCAGAGAGCACTCATGACACCAGAGACAAGCCGATCCACGGTAGCCCAGCTCCTCTCCTCACCCCCACACTCACCTTCCCCCAGGCCCCCTGCTGGGACTTACCTTCCCACAGCCCCACCTGACTCTCCTGCCCACTGAGCCACTGGGACTCACCTGCCCACAGCCCCTGCTAGAAATCACCCACCCCCATACCCACCTGCCGACACTCACCTTCCCACAGTCCCACCTGCTGGAACTCATTTGCTCCCAGGCCTGTCTGCTGGGGCTCACCTGTCCACAATCCCATGTGACACTCACCTGCCTGCAGGACACATGACCCCATACAGCAGACCCTGCCTAGTCCTCCACATGGCTTGCTCTGTATCCACCTGCTGTGGCCATTGCCGGGCACTATGAATCATCAGCCCTGAGCCTTGCGTCTGGCCCTATAATGGCTCTGCTGACCTACACTCTCCCATCATAGGGAGCAGCCCAGCCAAGCACCCCATGTGCTTCCACCCTGTATAGTTGTGGGGGGCCACTCCCCATAGGTCACACAAAGCCTGCTCACCAGAGAGCTTAATTCATGAGTCATCTTCAGCCCATCCCACAGAGGAGCAGGCTTATAAAACAGGCCCCATCCCAGGACCGGGAGAAGCGAGCTGCCAAGGAGAGGGCTGAGGAGTGGTGTGTTCACAGGGAAAGGACACCGTGAGCTCTAGGACTTGGTTTTGGGCTAAATGCCCATGGAGCATTGATGGATGGATGGAAGGGTGGCTCCTATGTTAAAGATGCAGCAGTATGCGCCTCAGGTGCTGTTAATCACTGTGTTTACTTTACATTTTATTGCCCAGTAAAAGATGTTGAACCTTTTTCTTTTTCTATACAATGGTCAGAATCTGAGTAATTGAAACCAGATATAACCAGATATTCCTAAAATTATATTTCAATTGGCTGCTTGAAATCCCTGAGAGTGCTGCTTCTTTTCTTTTCTGTAAGGAGGATACTCATAATTACAGGTGGGCAATGCCCCCATTAGTCACTGGCACTTGTCTTGGCAAAAGCCTGGCTCCACAGCTAAACGTGGCTTATTGAAGAACGGTAAATCAAGCTCCCAGGCTCCCAAGATTGGCAGCAAACGTCCATTTGCTCATTTATTCCTTCACACCCACTCATCCATCCCCACCCACCTACCCATTCATCTATATATCCCTCCAGCTACACATTTGTCTATCCACTCATCCACACACCTGTCACCCACCCTCCCACCCATCCATCCTTCCACCCACCTATCCACCCAGCCAGCCACCCACCCATATACCCATTTAACCATCCATCCACCCTTCCATCCAGTCATCAACCCATCCATCCATTTATAAACCCAGCCACCCACCACCTATCCACCTATCCAGCCATCTATCAACCCATCCATTCATCGATCCATCTACCCACCTATCCACCCATCCATCTACCCATATACCTACAAACGAACCCATCCCCCATACACCTGTGCACCCACCCTTCCCATCCATCCATCCATCCATCTGTCTACCCATCTATCTACCCATCCATTCACTCACCACACACTGAGGAAATTACACCAACCACAGAAGTTGTTGGCTTACCTGTGACAAACCCACACCTGTCTTCTCTCTGAGTGTGTGGGTGAAAAATTCTGCCCACAGTATGGCAGGGACAGGAGGAAAGAGGGAGCTGCCCTCACACCTCACCCCCCAAAGGACACCCAGGGACCTGCTCTTTCAGGAGCAGGAAGTGCCCATACCTCTTGTGCACAGGACTTGAGGTAAGGAAGGACACTCTACATATCCCACAGAGAAGTTACAGGTATAAATGGCTGCCTGCTGATCCTTAATCAACACCCTGAGCCCCCAAGTTTGTGCTGGCCCTGCCCATCTTTGTGTCTAATTAGATGCATACAAGCATTGACATAACCTTTGACATCCAAATAATGAATGTGGTGAAGCTCCTTGTTATTTCTGCCCACGAGGTTAAATGGAGTTTTTAAATAAATAAATAAATAAATAACCCACAATTGAGGTCAATTAACTCTGTGGTTCTATTGAGCTTTGGGGTCAGTCTGGCTATTGCCATGAAGGCAGGCAGCCATCACCTGAAGGCCTGGGGCTGAGGGCACAGCCTCATGCAGGACCTTCTGCGGCCCCGGCCCTGAGAGGGGAGCCCCAGGGAGGCAGGCGCCCTCCTCCTTCCCAGCCCTCGGCTGAAGTGCTCCTGCACTGAAACCACAGCTTCTGGTCACTTCTGGGGACAGCGGCAGGAGACAGGACCAGTGCATAATTTAATCACTTTCTCTTCCTCCCTCAGGTCTGCATATTATATTATATTGAAAAGTAATTATGCAGGGAAAGTAAAATGTCACCCGGCGCTGTCTGGGAAGCAGCACAGATGTGGTTATCCTCTCCTGGCATCTTGCAGACGTCTCCACCTCTCTCGGTCACACGCCACGGCGTGTGCCCATGGGCCGCAGTGTTTGTGCACACGAGATGAGATTTGCTGTTTTTTATTTTTTCCCTTTTCCCCTCGCAGCATCTAGATCCCAAGCTGAGTTGCCTCGTTGGCAATGATTGATTACCCAATATCTAATTAAACCTGATCCAATCACTTATTATGCAGAGTGGAACAAACAAACTGAAGGTGCTGTCAGCGCAGTGATTGATGATGTGGCCAATGCAGCTTTTGTGGCTCCTCATGTCCCGATGCTTGTTACAACCAGGCAAAGCCGTGCCGGACCAAGCGCCTGTCACTCCCCGTGGCCCTCGGGCTCCCACCACCCTCGCTGCCCTTCTTTTCCTGGGAACGTCCAGAGGAAAGTGAAGGGGAGCAGGGAGGGGCCAGGCTTGAGGATGGGGCAGTTCTGTTTGGGGCACTGACAGGGCAGCTCAGTGGCCCCAGAGACTGAAGGGGGTATCTAGGTGGGTGAGAGGGAGGAAGGCTGCCCTTGGCTGTGAGGCTCTGCTGTGCTGTGTGCGTGTCCACTTTTGTGTGGGGGGTGGACCCGGGAGCTGCGGGTGGCCCAGCTGCAGCAGGGAAGCACCTGGGGAGAGTGGAGGATCAGACACCATTGGCCACGCAGGGCACAGCTTCTGTTGCCTTCTGGGAAGATTGTCTTACAGCTCTCATTTATAAATTTTTCAGTTTTAATGTTTTAATTATTTAAAATGCAAATAGATTCATGAGGAAAGCTGCAGAAAATACAAATTCCCTAAACAAATCCTCCTGGTGCAGGGCCTTGGGGTGGGGATGGTGTCTGCAATTTGGGCTCCATCCCACCCAGGGGACTGTGTCCTGAGGCCCAGGCTTCCTGAGTTTAGGTGCTGGGTCCTTCTGAAAGGACCTCAGTCTGGAGGGGATAAAGGTAAATCTGACATCAGAAGGCAGAGGACGGGGGCACATGGTAAATACTAGAAGTGAGGAGGTGACCGTGTGTGGAGTGTGGGTGACATGGCCCTGTGTGCTCGTGTAGTGAGGAGGTGACCCTGTGTGGAGTGTGTGTGACATGGCCCCCATGTGCTCGTGTAGTGAGGAGGTGACCGTGTGTGGAGTGTGGGTGACGTGCCCCCCATGTGCTTGTGTAGTGAGGAGGTGACCGTGTGTGGAGTGTGGGTGACGTGTCCCCTTGTGTGCTCACCCTTTCTCTGCAGCATCAAGTGGCCGGCTCAGTCCATAAGCCTCAAGTGTGGGGTCTGGAGACACACCAGAGAAGCCAGGCCATCCTGCCTGCCCCTGCTGCTGTCTGCAACACCGCCTGAGAGGCATGTGCACCAGCCAGGTGGGGCCTGTCACACGGACCAGAGACTCCAGCAGAGGGGAAGCACAGGATGGGAAGGACCCTCCATGGAGCTGCCTGCCCTCGGCTCCTGGCAGGAGCCCCCTGACCCTCAGATACCCCAGGAGGTATGAAGGAGCCTGTGGCACACACAGGAGCTGAGCCCAGCCAGGGTCCATCCCCCCTCACCCTTGCCTTGTTCCTCCTCAACCACTTGCAAAGCCTGTGGGAGGTGGGGCAGTGCTGAAGGGGTCCTTAGAGAATGGGGCTTGAACCACAGAGGGAGACCATTCATTTCAAGTCCTGTGCCCAGTGCCTTCAGCCTCTACCCCAGGGCCCCAGGAGGGCTATGGAAGTCCTGGTCACAGGCAGCATCCACTTGAGACTGTCATCTTCTTCCCAACATTAAGAGCACAAACACGTAGAAGCAAATTGCAGGTGTGTGCACGTCTTCTGGGGAAAAAGGTCTGCATTGTGACCAAGTGTTCTGGTGCCTGTGGAGAGAGAGAAGAAACAAACAAGAGAAGGAAAGGAGGAAAGAAGGACGGGGAGAGAGAGAGGAAAGAGAAAGAAAGGAAACGGAAGCAAAGAGGGAGAGGTCAGAGCCGTCTCTCTACCTGCCATGAGCACAGTCTCTTCCTCGCAGCATGAAACAGCCCCCACAGAGGAGCTGCACCCCCCTCTGGTTTTAAAGCCAGCAGTTCACACGGGGCTTCTGCAGCTCTTATGTCCAGAGGGGCTGCCTGCAGGTACTGGGCATGGAAATGTAGGGGACAGGAGCCCAGACCCAGGATCCCCGCCTGGCCGCCTAAATGAGGGAAATTGGCCTAATCTCCATCTGTGAAACGGATAAATCTAACCCAGCATTGGGAAAAGAGGAAATCAACAGAAATCCCTGTGGACTAAGAGTGCGTGTGAGGGCAGGCAAAGGTGCTTGCCGGGGTGGGGCAGGGTGGGCACAGGGCCACCTGGGCAGTGTGATCGTGCACATGGAGCACATGGCTGGACACGGCTGGCAGCGTCACAAAGGTCCAGTGCTACTTACCATACCTTTCTCTTCTAAAACTAACCAGGCTTCTAAGTCATGCTGATTGTTAAATACAAATCGCACCAGACGCCCCATCTCCATGGATTTCAGAAACCCAAGTGGCTTCTCCTCTGGCTGCTCCCTGTAAGATTTGTTTGCTCACCTCCAGGATCTCAGTTTCAAATACCACTGGCTTCCCCCACCCGGTGCCCTCCCCTCAACTCAGGGTTTTGGTTTTCTCAAAGTCTGAGGTCAAACTCCAGATCTTGGCCAGACGCAGACTGTTTCAATTTTACAAGCTACTATTTTCAGAACGCGCTCACGGTTGAACTACATTGATCAGTGAATTTAATCAGAATTAGAAACAGTGTGGCCTGGTACATGCAGCCCTGTCCTCAACTCCCCACCTCTCAGAGCATCACAGATGCAGGGAGAGCTGCATGCGGGCACCCTGCATCCTCATCTTGCATCATCACCCCACGTGGGCACCGCTGTCCCCCAGGGAGAGGCCACAGGGCAGACATGGGCAGGTGAGCCTCTGCAGCTTCTGGCCACACCATGCCGGGAAGCCGCAGTGAGGACAGAGAATGGCAGGTTGTGTAGTGAGAGCCTGGCCAAGTGGGTCGGAGGCTTCAGCCCCAGAGCACTCCCTTCTCCAGGGACAGAGGGCCTCATCTTTGTGAGCTGCCCCAGGCTGGTCTGTGCTGTGGGTCAGATGCTGAGCAGCCAAATTCTTCGAGGTGACTCCCGTGCAGTTCTCTTTACATCTCACCGTGTGCTTCCTCCTGCAGCCCAAGCAAGGGCCCTCTTACTTTCCTAATGTGTAAATGAAGAGAGAAAACAAATGGCAAAGAGGGACTTTTAGACCAGGTGGGAATGGGTGTCTCCCAGGCTGAGGTCCATCAGGGCACTCCAGAAGGAGCTGATTACATTCCCCCTACCTGGTCTTCTATGGTAAGGTCTGGGGGAACAAGCTGGCAGGGAATGTGGATCGGGCAGTTATCGTTAGCAGTAAACTCAGATCAGGTGGGCATGCTTTGCACCTGGGTGTAAACCTTCTCCATAGCAGTAAACTCAGATCAGGTGGACACACTTTGCACCTTGGTGTGATCCTTCTTGGCAGCAGTAAACTCAGATCAGGTGGGCATGCTTTGCACCTGGGTGTGAACCTTCTTGGCAGCAGTAAACTCAGATCAGGTAGGCATGCCTTGCACCTGGGTGTGAACCTTCTTGGCAGCAGTAAACTCAGATCAGGTGTACACACTTTGCACCTGGATGTGAACCTTCTCGGCAGCAGTAAACTCAGATCAGGTAGACACACTTTGCACCTGGGTGTGAACCTTCTCGGCAGCAATAAACTCAGATCAGGTGGACACACTTTGCACCTGGGTGTGAACCTTCTCGGTAGCAGTAAACTCAGATCAGGTGGGCATGCTTTACACCTGGGTGTGAACCTTCTCAGCAGCAATAAACTCAGATCAGGTGGGCATGCCTTGCACCTGGGTGTGAACCTTCTCGGCAACAGTAAACTCAGATCAGGTGGGCATGCCTTGCACCTGGGTGTGAACCTTCTTGGCAACAGTAAACTCAGATCAGGTGGGCATGCCTTGCACCTGGGTGTGAACCTTCTTGGCAACAGTAAACTCAGATCAGGTGAGCATGCCTTGCACCTGGGTGTGAACCTTCTTGGCAACAGTAAACTCAGATCAGGTGAGCATGCTTTGCACCTGGGTGTGAACCTTCTTGGAAACAGTAAATGCAGATCAGGTGGGCATGCCTTGTGCCTGTGCAGGAACCTGCAGATGAGCTCAAGGCCAACTCTGTGGCAGCCCTGGCTTCAGGGTCACAAAATGAAATCTCATTAATGCCCACCCATTACACCTTACCAGAGATGGGATTGCCAATGAAACCTCTGCCAGCCAAGTATTTTAATCCTGTTAAGATGGGAGGGAGTTTAAATTTTATAAACCCAATGGAAACCAGATGTGGCTTTTCACAGCAACAAATGTGTTTTAGGTAAAGACTCGGGTGAGACCTACACTGGGGATGGAGCCAAACCCCGCCCGGAAATGTTATCTCAGGCGGGCACTTATGGTGCTTTCTCTAAATTTTCACTTCAATTAATCTCTAGAAATTCGGTGTCTGATCCCCGTGACAGTAGCCTCTGGCTTCTTCAGAGTGACTGCCGAGGAAAAATTATCTGACACATATCAAACAAGCAAGAAACGGCGCTGGACAGCATTAATCAAAACTTTCTCATTTCCTGAAGAATTAAGCATTAAATAATTAATCCCAGTACTACAGGCAGCTGTAAGGGAGGCCTCTTGCCTCCCTGCTGGTAAGAATTTGTCCTTGTCTAAAAGACTAGATTGATATATTTATTATTTATCAGATTAATCATGGCCAGGAACATTATAGATTGGCAGCCAGGCCCAGGCAGGGATGGTGTCTGGCCCTCATCTGAGCAGGGAGGTCCCACAGAAGCCATCCTCCTGCCTCCCTCTGCAAGGGAAAAGGTGCTCAAAACATTATTTTTAAAAAGACAGAGAAAAATAGAAAATGGAGGAAGAAAAGTGCTGGGGAGTGAGATTCCAGTGAGGGCCATGGTCAGGGACATCGGCGTGCTCGGGAAGCTACCACTACCATTAGCACTGGGGCCCCCAGAGCTGGTGCCCATCAATGCTGTGTCTCAGGGTGGGGGTCCAGTCCCCTAACCTCCGTCTGCCCCCAAGGCACACACCCAGAAGGCAGCTACCTCCCTCCTTTCTGGCTAATTTCTGTTTGCAGGGTTGGGCCACCAAACAGCTAGTCTGAGAAGCTGGGGGACTGGACACACCTTGCTGAAGACAGAAGACATCTGAGGGAGCACTTTGCAGGGAACCAAGACTTCCTAGCATGTGAATTGTGGGTGGCGCTAGTTCCACTATCACGTTGCTTATTTCTTAAGAACAAAGGTTTTATAGTCGAGCAAACCCAAATGTCCAAGGATTCCACCTGGACTTAAGCAGTCCATGGACAGTCCATGGGGACAGTGGACAGTGTTGTTATCATAGACAAGCAGAGAGGAGAACAGGACTTTAAATCTCATTACTTGTTCACAGTATTTTAAGGACAAAGTAGACACATGGTGGGTAAGACTGGGAAGTTCAGTAAATTAGGAATAGTGGGCTGCCTTCCCATAGGACACTCAGAGCCTCCACAAGGCTCATGGGCTCTGGGGCCTGTGGACCATCAGCATACAACGCCCCCCAGCCTGGGGTCCAGGCAGCTCCCAGCCTGCGAGGAAGTCAGGAAGATCCTACCACACCTCCTCTACTCATGGACACACTGTCCTTGTGGAGATCCATGTGGCATTTTAGAACTGCGAACATTGCTCAAGAGCTGTGGAAGGACTCACTGTGGCTGACTCGTCAAGGCCCTCCTGGCCCCTCAAACAGCCTCCGTGCAGCTCCACAAGGTCCCCAGGGTCTTCTCAGTAAAGTCGGAAAGCTACCATGTTAGAATATCAACTCACCATTTTAATTACCTCAGTAAAACGTACCATGGGATGTTATTAACAAATATAAATATATTGATGTTATAAATAACTGCACCTGTTTACTGAAAATGATTATGTGTATAATTCTTCCATAATAAACTTTTTCCTAGAGTAAAATCTGCTGACCATGAATTACTCAGGTAACTGCTTCCTGTCACACTCCCCTCTGCCCTGGGAATGTGAGCTTAAGGCAGGGCCCTCACACCAAGCCCTGCTGCTCAGGTCTGTCCCCTGTGAGTTCCTGGCAACAGTCTGGCTATGACATCATTGGACCCACGTCCCCTCCCATACTACTGATGGTCAGCACCACGAGAGCCACAGATGTGACCTTGTAGCTGGGGCCAGCAGCATGTAGGCCTCAGTCTGAGAAATACCAGGGCTGAAACTGTCAGAGAATCCCCTTCCCCACCCTGGCGAAGGGGCCGGGGCTGCTCCCTGCAGCCACACCCTCCAGGCTTACGTCAGGGGTTCTCTCGGGGTCTTCACAAGCATCAACTTGCAGGGAGATGCTTCATTATCAGAGAAAGAGAAAATATTCTGCTTTTTTTTTTTTTTTTTGAGACAGAGCCTCAAGCTGTCCCCCTGGGTAGAGTGCCGTGGCATCACAGCTCACAGCAACCTCCAACTCCTGGGCTCAAGCGAGTCTCTTGCCTCCGCCTCCCAAGTAGCTGGGACCGCAGGC
>CAUYTI010133071.1:0-19513 GCA_963575145.1 Galago senegalensis | reverse complement strand
GGCGCCTGCCACAACGCCCGGCTATTTTTTGGTTGCAGCCGTCATTGTTGTTTGGCGGGTCCGGGCTGGGGATTCGAACCCGCCACCTTAGGTGTACGTGGCTGGCGCCTTAGCCGGTTGAGCTATAGGCGCCGAGCCCTGTTTTCTGTTTTTGGTGTTTTTTTTTTTATTTTTTAGATAGAGTCTCACTCTTTTTTTTTTTTGAGACAGAGCCTCAAGCTGACCCTCTGGGTAGAGTGCCATGGCATCACAGCTCACAGCAACCTCCAACTCCTGGGCTCAAGCAGTCTCCTGCCTCAGCCTCCCAAGTAGCTGGGACTACAGGCGCCCTCCACAATGCCCAGCTATTATTATTATTTTTTTTGGTTGCAGCCCTCATTGTTGTTTGCGGGGCCCAGGCTGGATTCGAACCCACTGCCTTAGGTGTATGTGGCTGGTGCCTTAGCCACTTGAGCCACAGGCGCTGAGCCTAGAGTCTCACTCTTTTGCCAGGTCTAGAGTGCTATGACCGTGGCCTAGCTCACAGCAGCCTCAAACTCCTGGGCTCAATTGATCCTCCTGAGTAGCTGGGACTATAGGATTCAGCCTCCTGAGTAGCTGGAACTATAGGCACATGCCACAATACTGGCTCATTTATCCATATTTTGTAGAAAAGGTGTCTCAATAAGTTGCTTAGGCTGGTCTCGAACTCCTGGCCTCAAGTGAATCTCCCACCCTGGCCAGGTTTGCAGGCATGAGTTACAGCTCTTCTCATGTCCTTTTTCTTCTCCCTTTTATATGGACCCTTATGATTCTGCTGACCCCACCCGGATAACCCAGTATAATCTTCTAATTGCAAGATCCTTAATCTTAGCTGCAACAGCTTAAGGATCTAATTGCAAGATCCTTAATCTTAGCTGCTTAATCATAGCTGCAACATTCCTTTCACCAACATTCACACGTCCCAGGGACCAGGACATGGATATCTTGGGGAGCTATTATTCATCCTGCTATATCCCCCAACATCCTCAGGAGGGCACTATTATTATCCGCATTTATGGCTGAAGACACTGGGTCCCAGAGAAGTTAAGTAACTTCCCCGTGTTTCCACAGCACAGGTGGCAAAGCTGGGATTTGAACTCAGGCAGCCTGGATTCAGAGTCCATGAGCTCATGTGCTCTCTACCATGTCTCTACCAGGTTAGGCAGACCTGGGTTTAGATTCTAGGCTAGCTGCTAAGTAGGTGGGTGATTTAGGGAGAGTGCAGCCACTTTCTAGGCCTGCTGTCTTCATCTTTAGGACAGGCTTGGCTCAGCACCCATAGCTCAGTTAGTAGAGCACCAGCCACATACACTGAGGCTGGTGGGTTTGAACCTGGCCTGGGGCCTGCTAAACAACAATGACAACTGCAACCAAAAAATAGCTGGATATTGTGATAGGCACCTGTACTCCCAGCTACTTGGGAGGCTGAAGCAAGAGAATTGCTTAAGCTCAGGAATTTGAGGTTGCTGTGAGCTGTGATATCATCACACACTACTGAGGGTGACATAGTGAGACTCTGTCTCAAAAAAAAAAAAAAGTACAGGCTTGACAGTGTCCACCTCCTTGGCTGGCTGGGAGAGGCTGATATCAGGACTGTCATGGGTGTGAGCTTGACCCCAGACAGGTGCCCAGCAGTGGTACCTTAGCTGACTTTTGGATTCCTTAACCTTGCTGGCCCTCATTTGTAAAGTGGAGCTGATGCTGGTTCCTGTAGCTACCCAGAGAGGTTGGGTGGAAATATTGAGTGCCCCAGGGAGGCATTGTCAGTGGCTGTCTCACTCTGATCTTCTCATCTCCCGTAGATAAAGGCTCAGTTTCACTTTTGTTTTTTTTGTAGAGACAGAGTCTCATTTTATCGCCCTTGATAGAGTGCGATGGCGTCACAGCTAACAACAACCTCCAACTCCTGGGCTTAGGCGATTCTCTTGCCTTGGCCTCCAAGTAGCTGGGACTACAGGCACCTGCCACAACACCGAGCTATTTTTTTGTTGCAGTTTGGCTGGGGCTGGGTTTGAACCTGCCACCCTTGGCATATGGGGCCAGCACACTACCCACTGAGCCACAGGTGCCCCACTTTTTTTTTTTTGAGACAGAGTCTCAAGCTGTCACCATTGGTAGAGTACCATGGTGTCATAGCTCACAGCAAACTCCAACTTGGGCTTAAGTGATCCTCTTGCCTCTTGTAAGAATGAGGCTCTGTCTCAAAAAAAAAAAAAAAAAGAAAAGAAAAGAAACAGACAACAATGGAGGAGACAGTGAACAAGATAAATAAGTTGGGTGGCACCTGCGGCTCAGTGAATAGGGTGCCAGCCCCATATACCGAGGGTGGTGGGTTCAAACCCGGCCCCGGCCAAACTGCAACAAGAAAATAGCCAGGGGTTGTGGTGAGTGCCTATAGTCCCAGCTACGTGGGAGGCTGAGGCAAGAGAATAACCTAAGCCCAAGAGCTGGAGGTTGCTGTGAGCTGTGACTTCACAGCACTCTACCGAGGGCGAGAAAGTGAGACTTTGTCTCTAAAAAGAAAAAACAAAAACAAACAAGATGTGAAAGACATGGCTGTTGAGAGAGTGACTGGAAAAGTAGAGAAATAAAGGTAGGAACAGGAAAAGGTAAGTGAAGTTTTGTGATTTTAATTAAATTAATTAATTAATTAATTTTGGGGGACAGAGTCTCATTGTGTTGCCCTCGGTAGAGTGTTGTGGCATCACAGCTCACAGCAACCTCCATCAGCTGGGCTTAGGCGATTCTCTTGCCTCAGCCTCCTGAGTGGCTGGGACTACAAGTGCCTGCCAGAATGCCCCACTATTTTTTTGTTGCAGTTTGGCCAGGGCTGGGTTCGAACTCACCACCCTCAGTATATAGGGCCTCAGTCCTACCTACTGAGCCACAGGCGCTGCCCAGTAGTAGTTTCTTTTTTAGCGAGGAGTTCTGGCTCTGGCTCCGACTGGTCTTGAATTTCTGAGTTCAAGCAATCCACCAGTTTCAGCCTCCCAGAGTGCTGGGATCACAGGAGTGAGCCATGGTGCCTTCCACTGGCCTGGAAATTTTGTGATTTTTATTTCTTATTTATCTATTTATTTAGAGACAGACTCTCACTTTGTCTCTCATAGCAACAGCTCATAGCAACCTCAAACTCTTAGGTTCAAGTGATCCTCCTGCCTCAGCCTTCCAGGTAGCTAGGACTACTGGCACCTACCACTATGGCTGCCTAGTTATTATTATTATTATTCTTTTTCTTTTTTTTAGACAGACCCTCAAGCTATCCCCCTGGGTAGAGTGCCATGGCATCACAGCTCACAGCAGCCTCCAACTCCTGGGCTCAAGCGAGTCTCCTACCTCCGCCTCCCAAGTAGCTGGGACTATAGGCGTCCACCACAACGCCTGGCCATTTTTTGGTTACAGCCATCATTGTTGTTTGGTGGGCCTGGTCTGGGGATTCGAACCCACCACCTTAGGTGTGTGTGGCTCGTGCCTTAGTTGCTTGAGCCACAGGTGCCGAGCCTGCCTAGTTATTATTATTATTTTTTTAGAGACAGGGTCTTGCTCCTGTTCAGGCTGGTCTGGAACACCTGAGCTCAACAATCCACCCGCCCAGGCCTCCAGGAGTGCTAGGGCTATAGATGTGAGCCACTGCACCTGGCCTCAAGTTTTGATTAAATTTTAAATGGGTGGTTTCACACAAGTCCTCTATGAGGAGGTGACCTTTGAATAAAGATCTGAGCTAAGGGATGTAGTAAAGTTGGCATTTGGGCAATCATAAGAGGATTAAGTTGTATGTGTAGAGATCTCTAAAAAGCTAATAGTGGCCATATCAAGGGATTACCAGGTACTGCCACTGTCTATATTTCAAATCACAAAATAAAATTACCAGCACCTCAGTGAATCCAGTCTGTCCTCTTATAACTGTTATCACCTCCTGTGAGAGTACTCCATAACAGTGATCATCACCTGTCATAATCAGTTTGTTATGTCTAAATTTTTGTTAAATGTGTGCAATATCTGGGGATTCCGTAGCCAAATCTAGCTGCTGCTGCTTGGAGTTTCTTCCAGTTCCTGTAATGCAGCAAGTTCACTCAGCACAGGACCATTGCATAGGCCTGCACATCTAGCCCCTCTCACTCTCAGGCCTCTCCTTCTACCTTTCTTGGAAGCCATCTCCCATGGTTGCTGTTATTTTACATTTACTTGTGTCTCCCCTCAGGAGGGCAGGGATGGAATCTGCCTTCCTCCTCATCTTGACTCCCTCTCACCTTGCCCCCCACCCCGCCCCAGCACAGGGCCTGGCACTCAATGCTTATTTATTTTTTGAGACAGATTCTCACTATGTCGCCCTGGGTAGAGTCCTGTGGTGTCGCAGCTCACAGCAACCTCAAACTCCTGGGCTTAAGCTAATCTCCTGCCTCAGCCTCCCAAGTAGCTGGGACTACAGGTGCCCGGCTATTTTTCGTTGCGGTTGTCACTGTTGTTTAGCTTGCCCGGGTTGGGTTCTAACCCTCTAGCTTCGGTGTATGTGGCTGGCACAGGAACCACTGTGCTACAGGCGCCGAGCTGCTAGGAAAAAAAAATCAATGCTGATTTAGAGAATGAATAATTGTAGGGGTTGAAAAATTTCAAGTTCTAAAACTAACTCCAAGGTTTCATTGTTAGGAGCGGGTCAAATCAGGTCAGGTTTCCAGGAGTCTACCCAGTCCCTGGCAGCTGCTATAGGCACGAGGAATGATGGGCTGGAGGTGGAATCAGCTTCAACAAATGTAGAAGGCAAAGAGTGGTGCCCCTGTCTCCTTTCCCCGGAAGGAGGTACTCCAGAAAGAAGTTGAAGAAGCTTCCGGATCTCCAGTGGAGACCAGGTCTACCCGCGCCCGCCTCCACAGGAGGGGGCGGGGGGCGGCTCCTTTAAGACGCCCGGAAACGGGCTGCCAGGGCCGGAAATGACCCTTTTTATTTCCCCTCCTCACGTGTGCAGGAGGGAAGTGACGCAAACGGCCCGGGAGCTGCGGACGCAGAGGCTGACAGAGCCGGAGTCGCGGACGCCGCGGGGTCTCCGGGACAGGTGACCGGGGGAGGGGGCCATGAGAGCACCCACGGAGGGCGTGGCCTAAAGCCCCACGTGGGGGCAGCAGGAGCAGGCGCGGGTGGGGTAGTGAGCAGCCGGCGGAGGCGGGGCCAGAATACTTTGCGGGGGGCGGGGACAGGACGCCCACATGGGCAGCTGGCGGGGCGCTCGTGGAGCGGGACGGGCCAGGTTGAGGGCGGGGCCAGAGCTCGGGGGCAGCTGGGGGCGGGGCCTAAAAGTTGTGTCCGGTTTGGGGGCGGGGCCGGGGTGCTGGCGGAAAACGCTGTGGGCGGGACCAGAAAGTTTTGCTTCAGGTGGAAGTGGATCGTTGTCGGGAAGTGGGGAGTGGTTCTAGAGCCACGACGCCGGAGGCGAGGGCGGGGCCAAAATGTGGCTGGGATCCAGAGGGCGGGGCCAGGGTGTTGGTGGGTCTTGATGAGTCGTGGTAGAGGTGGGGTCGGAAAGTTTTGCCCATATCAGGGATGCGTCCAGAGCGTTGGCGGGTAAGGTGGCAGATAGGATAGCCGGGGGCGGAGCCAGATATTAATGCCACGAGAGGCGGGGGCAATCGGGATTATGGGGCGTGTCCAGACAGTTGACCGGGCCAGTCCGAGGCGGGGTCAGAGCGTGGGCTCGGGAAGCTGGTGACGCGGCCAGAATAATAAGGTGAGAAGGCGGGGGTGGGGTCAGGCTGCTATTTGGGAAGCCAGGGGGCGGGGCCATGGGGGTGCCTGGGAAGTCGGAAGGGAGACCAAGTTAGTGACGGACGAGTGTGGGCGGGGCCAGAAATCCGTCGGGAGGCGGAGTCAAAGTTGTCCCTTAGCCTGGGGCGGGGGCAGGGCGGTTTCCTGGCTGTCCGGGCCAGGCCCCTGGCGATACCAGCGGGGTTGGAGCTGGGTTGGAGCTTGTCACTGAAACTCGAGGGGTGTCCCTAGGGAGTTTTGTTCTCGTTGGGGTGCGTAGAGTATCTTCCTGGGGAGATCAAACCAGGCCGAGGAAGCCTTGCCAGTGGGTACTGTGTCTGTTTTTAGAATCTTTTGGAGTGATGTAGGGGATAGCTTTCTCAGGAGGCGGGAGGCGGGTTGGGACATCCCCGAGGGAGGCGTGGACTTAGAATGTTCTCTGAGACGAAGGAGCTCGAACTTTGTTTGAGTAGGGTTGGGGATGTTTTCGAAGCTTTCCCGGAAGAGCTAGAATGTTCACCTGCATGTGAGCAGTACCAGAATGGGCATGGGACAGTGGGTCTGGAACTTTCTTTTGTAGGTTGTGCTGCTGGAGCTCTTTTTAGGTAGGGGACGTGGTCTAAAACTCTTACCACAAGAGGTAAGAGGCTAGACTAGAATCTTCCTTTGGAAGAGAGCAGTGTTAGGTGTTTCCTTGAGATTGGGCAGGGGTGGAGCATTCCTGAGGTGGGTTTGACTAGATGGGAAGTCCGCAAAGATCATGGAGGGGCAGAGTCTACATTTTTGCAGGGCTGGGGCTAGCCCTGGGAGAGGGAGTGAGAGGGAGAGGGAGAATTCTCGTGATGTACGGTTTTTTTTTTTTCGGTGTATGTGTGTCTATGTGAGGAGCTCTCCATATGGAAGAGGATGAAGCTGATTAGGGGGCCATTGGGCTTAGTCCTTTTGTCCCCTCTGCCCTTAGGAACCCTCAGTGCTGCATCCAGATTCTTAAGGAGTGGTTTGCTGGCACCTCAGCCCTACCCAGCCATCGAAATGGTGAGACTAAAAATGGGATTTCTAGAAACTGAGCTTTGGGGAAGAGTACAGTATCCAGGGGAAAGACTCTCAGACTTTGGATTGAATGGCCCTGGTGGGGGTGATTTTTTTTTCCCATTGTTCAATTGCCTCTTGGTCTCAGGCAGCCACACTGGATTTGAAATCAAAGGAGGAGAAGGATGCCGAGTTGGACAAGCGGATCGAGGCTCTTCGTCGGAAGAATGAGGCTCTCATCCGGCGCTACCAGGTGCCATAGCCCTGCCCTGGGAGACCCCATCCCCTCTCTTCCCCGCAGTGAGTTTTTCTCACCTCTGCCTTCCTTAAAACCTTTTCATGGCTCCCCATCATTGTCAGATAAAAGCCAAAGGCCTTAGCCTGACATTCCTTCCTCCATTACATTATTCATTCACTCATTTGTAAATATTCACCAAGGTGTTCACTGTTCCAGGCCCTGTGCTGAGTGCTGCTAAGTGTATATCCTTGACTACTGAGACAGTCCTATGCCTACTATTTTTTATTTTTTTGGAAGTTTTTTTGGCCGGAGCCAGGTTTGAACCCTCCACCTCGGATATATGGGGCCAGCGCCCTACTCCTTTAAGCCACAGGCACTGCCCTCATGCCTATTTTTTTTTCTTTCTTTCTTTTTTTGAGACAGAACCTCAAGCGGTCCCCTGGGGTAGAGTGCTGTGGCATCACAGCTCACAGCAACCTCCAACTCCTGGGCTCAAGCGAGTCTCCTGCCTCTGCCTCCCAAGTAGCTGGGACCACAGGCGACTGGCACAATGTCCAACTATTTTTTGGTTGCAGCCGTCTTTGTTGTTTGGTGGGCCCAGGCTGGATTCGAACCTGCCAGCTCAAGTGTATGTGGCTGGCGCCTTAGCCACTTGAGCCACAGGCGCCAAGCCGTTTGGGGTATTTTTAATGGAGAATGCAACACTTTGAAGACCTTGGAGACACATGAGATCAGTTACATCTATGCAGTGTGAACACAAGATGATCAAAAGAGAATAGCGTGACTCAAACACTAACTCACCCTGTGCACTGCGTAGGTCGGTCAGTGCTAACACACCTTTCCTAGCAAGCAGCTTCAGAGCAAGTCAGAGGCCCCATCCTTTAAATTGGAAGTCCACAGGCACCCACCACAACACCCAGCTATTTTTTGGTTGCAGCCATCATTGTTGTTTGGTGGGCCTGGGCTAGATTCTAACCCATGACCTCAGGTGTATGTAGCTGGTGCCTTAGACTCTTGAGCCACAGGCGCCGAGCCACCCTTTCTGTGTTTTTGAATTTCCACACTTCTCTCTTGGCAGTTGGCAGCCTTACTAAACCTGGGTACAGGAGGTTTTAGGCCTCGAGCCTCAGGTTTCATCTCTCTCCTTCATGGTGTAGGCTCCAGGCACATAATTGTATACTCTGTACTTAGAAGGGCCGGGAGAATCTCTGTGTTATAACAGTTCTCTTTGGAGTAGTTTACATGCCATAAACTCATGCCAGTGCTGAGTACACAGCTTACTGGGTCTTTAGTATGATACGTGGACAGTGCTGTACAATCATCACTGCAGTCTGGTGTGGAATGGGTCCAAGACTCTAAGAAATGTCCTCATAGTCATTTGTACTCAGCTCCTTCTCCCACCCGTAACTCAGCCCCCAGCAATAACCTGGTCTTTGCTCCTTGAGAGTTATTTGCCTTTCTGGACATTTCATACACGTGGAATCATACAGTGGACAGTCTTCTGTGTTGAGCTTCTTCACTGTCTTCAAGGTGCATCTGTGTTGCAGCGTCTATCAATAGTTTGTCGCTCTTTATAGCTAAGTAGTAATTCACTGTGTGGATACCCCACGTGGCGTTTGCCTGGTCATCAGCTGATGGATATTTTGGTTGTTTCCAGTTTGGAGCTATTAGGAACAGTGCTGTCAGACTCATGTACACGTCTTCTTGTGGATATAGATTTTATTTCTTTTGAATCAAATTTCTAGGAATGGAACAGGGTTGTATGGTAAGTTTATGTTTAATATTTTTTAAGAAACTCTCAAACTTTTCCAGAATGTCTGCTCTTTGACATCTGTGCCAGCAGTGTCTGCGTTCCTTTCTCTCCACATCCTTACCGACACGGTGCATCTCAGATGTGGACTGTTCACATCTTCAAACAGTGGGTTTGAAGTCGTGTCTCCTGTATTAGTTTGAATTTCCCTAATGATTGATGACATCAAGCATCTTTTCAAGTGCTTCTTAGCTGTTCATATATCCTTAGGGAAATGTAGATCTAACTTTGCCCGGTTTTTAAGGGTTGTTTATATTCTTTATATTGAGTTATAAGAGTTCTTCATATTTTCTGGCTATAAGTCCTTTGTCAGAAATGTGATTTGAAAATGTTTTCTCCCAGTGTGTGGTTTGTCTTTTCATTGTGTCAGTGGTGTGTGTTGAAGTGCCACAGGGTTTTGTTTTATTTTTTTAATTTTGATAAAGTCCTATTTTTCAATTATTTTCCTTCATGGATTGTTCTTTTGGTGTCATATCTGAGAATTTTTTGTCTAACCCATGGTTATAGAGGTTTTCTTCTATATTTTCTTCTAAAACTTTTGTAGTTTAACTCTTACATTTAGGTCTGTGACCTATTTTGAGTTAACTTTTGCATATGATACAGCGGCAGGGTCTAAGTTTATTTCTTCCATATGGGTATCCAGTGCGCTCACAGCCACATTTTTTGAAAAGACAAAATTGTATTGGAACCTTTGCCAAAAATCGATTGGCCATAAATCTAAGTGCCTGGACTCTATTTTCTTCTATTAATCCACATGTCTGTTTTTATGCTAATATTACATTGTCTGGATCTCTTTGACTTTTTAAGTTTTGAATAAGTGTAAGTCATTCAACTTTGTTAATTTTTTTTTCTAAGTTGCTTTGACTTTTCTAGGTCATTTGCATTTCCATTAATCAATTTGTCAATTTCACCAAAAAGCCAACTGAGATTTTTTTCTTTTTTGTTTTTGAGACAGAGTCTTACTATGTCACCGTGGGTAGAATGCCTGGCATCACAGCTCACAGCAACCTCAAACTCTTGCACTTGAATGATTCTCTTGCCTCAGCTTTCCAAGTAGCTGGGACTACAGGCATCCGCCACAACACTCGACTATTCTTTGGTTGTAGTTGTCATTGTTGTTTGGCAGACCCAGGCTGTGTTCCAACCACCAACCTCGGTGTATGTGGCTGGCACCCTAGCTGCTGAGCTATAGGCGCTGAGCCCTGAGATTTGACAGCCATTGGATTGACTCTGTAGATCAATTTGGGGAGGATGACTGTCTCGTGATACTAGGTCTTCCTATCTGGACATGAGGAATGTCTCTCCCTTCATTTAGATCTTTAATTTTTCTAGATATTTTCTAGATAATTTCTAGAATTTTTCTAGAATCTAGATATTTTCTCTCAGAAAATATTTATAGGTTTTTAGCATATTAGTCTTGAATTTCTTTCATTTTTCTTTAAATTTTTTTGTTTGGCTTTGAATTTCTTTTGTTAAGTTTTTGTTATTTTGTTCTTCTTGAATAAAAAAGCCTGAGATGGGGATGTGATGTGGCCCTTCTGCAGCTCGTGGGCTCCCACCATCTCCATGATACATTGTGAGCTGGTCCAGCTGTCTGCCATTTGCATCTGCTGAGACCAAAACTCAGGCTAGCCCCGCCAAGAGCTTTCCCTATTCATTTCCTGTGACCCCACTACTTTTGCTGGTAGCATCCTGGGCCTGTGCTTCCACTCCCTGCTCCAAGTCCAGCCACCTGTCACCAGCAGTGGAGCTGCTGGCTTTCCCGTGGGCCCTGCCCCAGGCTGGGGTGAGGCTGGAACAACCCTGTCTGGAAAGCTGCTCTCTTCCAGTGTTTTACCCCAAACTCCAACAGCTTTTCATGAAGAAAAGTTTGTTGTCTTTATTTGATTTGTCTTTATTCGGAGTCCTGAAACAGGGTTGTTTTTGGAAATGTTCACTACATAATGTGTTTGGAGGGGCAGGAGGATTTGTCAACCCCTTTCCTCTGCCATAGACACAAGTCTCTCTAGAATATTTTAGTTCACATAGGTACATACTTTGACTACCGTCTCCAGTGAGAATCCATTTATATTATTCATCATGCCGTCAACAATTCCTCGATTTTACTGAGAGCCCTGCTAATAGTCTCTCCATGCTAATTAGCGCCATGCACCACTAATTAGCATGGTGCTAATTAGTCACAGAGGAGGCATTGCTGTCAGGGGCCTCTGGAATCCCACCCGACTACCCAGAAGACACAGCACTGATTTTAATACCTGCTGTGTGGGGTCAGTTTAACCTGAGTCTCTCACATACATGTACCTTATCCCAGTCTTTATGCTGAAGTATCTTTGAGCTAATTTCAGATATTATACTAGCTACTAGCTACCGTTTGTGTTTAACTGGACTTTCATCTTGAGTCAGACCTCAGCAAGCTCAAGTAAAGGAGAATTCTGTAGGAAATAACAGTCCCCAGAGAGGACAGGGACAGATGCCAAACTCAAAAAAGTGCTGGGTAGACTGCTTGGGACCATGGCCCCAGAAGCTGGGAGAAGGGCTGGCATTCCCCTGTGGACAAATGAGGTCCCAGACTTCTGCAGGGCTAGAGCCTGGGGGGTTGGAAAAAACAGCAGGGGGAGGTTGGTGCTCCCAGGAAGGGGATCACTCAGGGAGAAGAAGGGGTGAGCATGGGAAGTGTGACCTAGAATGTAAATGGAAAAATCTCACTGTTCTGTGCGTGCACCATGGTGGGGTGTGCAGTAAAGACAAGCCATCTGGTTTTTACTGGTTTGTTTGAAATAAAATGCATTAAAGATGTACATAAATGTGATTGATGAGAGCAATCTGGTGACGTGGGCCAACCTGGGTTTTGATTCTTTCATTACTAAAGTATGGAAGTAAAGTAAATTTTCCCTTCCCATATTAGCATAATAAAAATATAATATAGGGAAGAATTTAGAAAATCAAAGGAAAAGAATTTTTAAGAGCTGCTTTTTTTTTTTTTTTTTGAGATAGAGACTCACTATGTCACCCTGGGTAGAGTGCTGAGGCATCATAGCTCACAGCAACCTCAAACTCTTTGAGCTTAAGTGATTCTCTTGCCTCAGCCTCCCAGTAACTGGTACTATAGGACCCACCACAATGTCAGGCTATTTTTTGGTTGTAGTTGTCACTGTTGTTTGGCAGGCCTGGGCTGGATTTGAACCGCCAACTCTGGTGTATGTGGATGGCACCCTAGCCACGGAGCTACAGGTGCTGAGCCTAAACGCTGATTTTATTTTATTATTTATTTTTTTACCACAGGGTCTCAAGCTGTTGCCCTGGGTAGAGTGCTGTGGCGTCATAGCTCACAGCAACCTCAAACTATTGGGCTTAGGTGATTATCTTGCCTCAGCCTCCCAAGTAGCTGGGACTACAGGTATCCACCACAACACCCAGCTTTTTTTTTATTGCAGTTATCATTGTTGTTTGGCAGGCCTGGGCTGGATTCGAACCCTCCAGCTCTGGTGTACGTGGCTGGTGCCCTAGCCGCTGAGCTACAGACACCAAGCTCTTTTTGCACTTAAAATGAGGGCAAAAAGAGAGAGAAAGAGAAGCTTCAGAGACACTGCCCTGGTGGGGAGCCACACCGCCTTGAACTCTGGAGTGGCAGGATGACGCTGCCTGTGTGCAGGGCCCTCTTTTGCCCTTAGAGGTTCTCTGGAAAGCCCTTCTTTCTGCTTCTGTCATTTAGATCCACCCCCTCTCCTGGAGGCTCAAACTCCAAGTCCCCTGGCAGCCAAGGAACAGCTTGTCAGTTTCTACAAAAAAGCCAGCCAGGAGATTTTGACAGAATTGGGTGGAATCTAATTGATAGCTCAGTTTGGGAGCCTTGCTGTCTAACAATACTGAGTCCTGTCTGTAAGTAAGAGACATCTTCATTCATTTACATCTTTTTACATTTCTCTCCCGAAAAGTTTACAGTTTTCAGTGTACTGGTCTTGAATTTATTTTGTTGCATTTTATTCTTCTTTGCCTGTGTGGATGGAGCCTGGACTGCTCTGGTTTATGTTAGTAGATCTTCCAGCTGGATGTTGATTGACCTTGTTCATATGTTATGTCTTTAATTTTGGAGGCCTTGAAGTTTTCTTTCTTCTTAACAGTAGCCAGACACCTTTGTTTTAACCGAAGCCCTGCATTCCCTCTAAAAATAGTTGCCAAAGGTCTCCAAGACTTGAATGCTGAATGGGGATTCTGGAGCTCTGGTTAAATAGTGACAGAAAGCTGCTGGAGGACGCCAGCTCTAACTAATCAGTCCGATGATCTTGTGCCAAGCTTGGCTGAATTGGCTAAACCCAGAGTATTCGAGGTGGAGAAAAGCTCCAAGAATCAACTAATCTCTCGAACTCAAAGCAGCATCCCCTGGGAGCTTGTTAGACGTGAAGCATCTCAGCCCTGTCCCAGCCCTGCTGAATCAGAATCTGCACAGGAATCAGATCCCTGGGGGATTTGTGCAAATTGACGTTTGAGAAGCCCTGCATTATTCCCCAGCCCTCTCTGCCTAGTTAAATCATAGTTACCGAACATGTGGATGCAAAGATCTTCCTCTGGCTTTAAGAACGGCATCATGAATCTATCTGTTTTAGATCATATTAACTTCTTTTTTTCTGAGACAGAGTCTCAAGCTGTCACCCTGGGTAGAGTGCCGTGTCTTCACAGCTCACAGTAACCTCCAACTTTTGGACTTAAGCAATTCTCTTGCCTCAGACTACAGACACCTGCCACAATGCCCGGCTACTTTTTGATTGTAGTTGTCATTGTTGTTTGGCAGGCCTGGGCTGGGTTCAAACCTGCCAACTCTGGTGTATGTGGCTGGCACCCTAGCTGCTTGAGCCACAGGTGCTGGGCCCATATTAACATTTTAATAGCATTGTTCTGAGGCAGTATATGCCTGTCACAAAGAACTACTGATATAATATCTTTTCCATCTTTTCCAAGACTGCTGTCTGCAGGTGGATTTGGGGGAAAAGTGGAAGATGTTGCATTATTAAACTTACCCAGGTTTTATTTTGGCCACTGTTGAGATTCCACTGATGCCAGGACCCAGTGAGCATATTTACCTCTCACGTGTTTAATGCCTTTTATATTATTACTTAAGTCAGGATTTAAAATATTGAACAAGAGGACGTGTTGAGCACACAGGGTAAAGACCCACGCCTCTGCCCCTCAATCCGATATACTTTATGTTTCTTTTCTCATTTTTGAAGATAGCTTTTGGGGAAAGTATATTTCTTCCTGCTTTCCTCAGGAGACTTGGCCTCTGTGGTGGGTGAGCAGTGTGCTGCTCTCCACGGAAAATCAGCGGATGTGGAGACCACGAGGACAGCCGGCAGAGGACACTGCCAAGTTATCTGAGGAAAATGTGGAGTCTGTAGTGTGATGTGTGATGTGTGCATGTAGTGTGAGATCTGTTGTATGGGGAACAGAAGAAATAGGACTTTAGGAAGAGAGAAAGGTCGTTTTTGACAGCAGCTTCTGTGCGGTCAGATAAGCTGAAGGTGAGGTGCAGATGAGACCTTGAATGGGGCATTTTTGTGATTAAAAGGAACAGATTCCTGATTAGAGTTGACCAAAGTGAGAATGAGAGGCAAAGCACTGGAGACAGTGAATACAATTCTTGTCTACATCCTCCATCAGGTAATAGCTTTTTGCAAAAGGCAAAAACTACCCCTTAAAATATATATGTCTATGTAAAGAGGCAGCCCAATTTCAGGGGCGTGGGGAAATGGTGCCTGAGCTGGGAAAGTACAGTATTGCCAATTCCCTGAGGATGACACCAAGATGCCTTAACTCCATGTACCTTGGATTGGGGTGTTTACTCCAGTTGTTAAATTGTCTACTATCTGTCCTTAAGGAGAAAGATATCCCCAATGACTTCTTTGTTTGTAAGACATCCCTTTAGGTATGTGCTGGAGTAAAAGTAGCACTAATCTGGTGGATGCAGCCCCCTTGGGGTCACTGCTATGTGCAGCTGGAGGTGGGGATGCATTTGACATCTGGGATCAGAGGTGCTGGCTCATGGATGTTTGCCAAGACAACGCCTTGCTGCAGCTACCACTAGAGACACACGGGACCAGGTACAGAGTTTGAGGAGCCAGTGCAAGAAGAAAACTCAGGGCCCCTTGTTTAAATTACTGAACGTTTCATAACATTTTCAGCAGAGCACTAAACCACACTCAGGTGTGGTTGTCGGCACATGCCTAGGGTACTGTAACAGGGTTGCTAAAGTTTTAAAGGACTGGTGAGTAACAGCTATCTAATAGAGTGCACAAATGTCGGAAGAAAGGGGAAGAAACAACCCTTTAAGGGGATTTAGAAAAGTTCATGGCACTTGCAAGTGTTTGGTCTGGTTAGAAACTGATGGGTCAATTACTGTTTTTAAGTATTTAAATAAATGATAGGACATTGCAGGCATTATAAATGAAATAAGCATAATATAATAAAACTGCATTTTAATCCAGCAGGGTTGTCTGTATTTGAGATAAAGGCTGTGCTTACAGTTTCTTTTTTTTGAGACAGACTATCACGTTGCCACCCTGAGTAGAGTGCCATGGCATCATCATAGCTCACCGCAACCTCCAACTCTTGGGTTCGAGCCATCCTCCTGTCTCAGCCTCCCAAGTAGCTGGGACTACAGGCCCCAGCCAAGATGCCCAGTTAAATTTTTGTATTTTTAACAGGCTCTTGCTCTTGCTCCGGGTGATCTCAACCGCTTGATTTCAGGCAGCCCAACTGCCTCAGCCTCCCAGAGTGCTAGGAGACACTTGCTTTGTGACTTTAAGCCAAGTTCACTCTTGTTCCTAGGATTTGGAGGGAGGGAGGAGCAGGGCCTTTTTCAGGACAGTAGGAATGGTATGAATTTTAAATCTGTGTGTGTGTTGCTTTTGTGTTTTGCCTATTTGCAGTAATGACTTTGATCAGGTAGAATCTTTAAATAGTTGCCCTTGGCAACAAAAGAGAAAACCACTTCCTGATAAATGGATTATAATTTTTTTCTTTGAAACTGAACTTGTAAACAGAACCAAAAACCCCAGTGCCACTGAAGGTAAATATGAAATGAACTGTCAACCATCAGCCATCATGGGAGGAGTGAGAAGCTGCTGGTATAAATGCACTGGTTTTATCACAGAGGCTGTTTGTGTCTAACTCCTTCAGACCAGGACTTTATCTGTCTTTGTCAAGGGCACCTGGAGCACACAGAACCTTGCTAAATCTTTCTGCTTACCACCCCCTCTTGTTTTCTGAGATTAAACTCCTCTTCATCTTCCCCCATGAGAAAGAAAAAAAAAAGTCAACTGTGCTAAGTGCCAGACTCAGTTGGATTTGCCTTTCCTCCCCCTGTTTGTGTAGGTCTCTCTCTCTCCCTTCCCTCTCCTTCCCTCAGTACCTCTCCCCTCCCTTCTCCCCACCCCTCTTTCTTGGTCCTGTGTTGGAAGGGGCCCTGTTGCTTACCCAGTGGAATCTCTAGAATATCTTACCCAAAGCTTTTCTTTTACTAACAACCATCAGTAATTAAATTGGTTTAGTCCAAACCCCAAGTATTTGCTTTTGGGGGAGGTGCAGGTGGGTAGTATTCTCTCCCTCATGCCTCTGTCTCTAGCTGAAAGGGACCCATGCCTGGTGGTGACTCAGGTCAGCTTAGTTTAAGAAAATGTTCCCAAGTGTTAAATATTTCTTGATTTGGGTAAGAAAATAACTAATTGGCAATCTTGAATAGTTCTTGTTGGAAATGAATGAACTGTTTTATGCGAGTCAGGCAAGACATTTATGTATTTCGCATAGTTAAGTCTTAGCTTTGATGTTTTATTATTTACACATTAAGAGTCTTTGATATATACAGCAAGCTCGCTTAGTAGTGAGTAAAGGGATTTTCAATTTATAGCACATAGCTTGAAACAGATTTTCTTTAAATTGTGCATTCCTGTTATGACAGGATGTTTGGTGGCAAGTTTCTCATGGGAGAGGAGTAGAGGCATAATTTATTGTAAAAAGTCACTGTGGGCTCGGTGCCTGTAGCTCAAGTGGCTAAGGTGCCAGCCACATACATCTGAGCTGGCAGGTTTGAATCCAGCCCGAGCCCACCAAACAACAATGACAGCTGCAACCAAAAAATAGCCAGGCGTTGTGGCGGGCACCTGTAGTCCCAGCTACTTGGGAGGCTGAGGCAGGAGATTCACTTGAGCCCAGGAGTTGGAGGTTGCTGTGAGCTGTGATGCCACGGCACTCTACCCAGGACGACACCTGGAGGCTCCTGTCTCAAAAAAAAAAAAAAGAAAAAAAAAGTCACTGTCAATGGCTGATCAATCAGAAGTGGAGATATTCAGTATCAGGAACGCAGGCAGTGGGAAAATACAGTTTCATTTCTGCTTTGTGTATAAACACATCTCCTTTATAATCTGTCAGTATATTTGTGTTGTTTTCTGGAAAAAGGAGTTTGCATTAAGATAAATTTCCTCACAGCTGGTAAACAACCTCTGGCACCTGCTGAGGGCAAGCTGTGTGACTCCGCTCAGGGGGCACCTCCCTCACTGGGCGCCTGACTCCTGGGCAGTCACAGGGAACGTGCCCCTGAACATGTGCGGGAATGTCAGATGCAAGAAACTGGACACTGACTTACATTTTATGAGAGTGATTTTATTCCCCGGAGGGAGGGGCCTGAGGCATGGTCAGTTTTAATTGTTTTCTCTCAGAATTTCATCTTTGGCCCAAACAATCTGGGTACATTCAGGACCTGGCTCCAGTGCTCGGTGCCCCTGAGCTGGAAGCAGCTCCTAGCCCAGGCCCGCCTGGTCAGGTCACTGGGGATTTTACCTGAGCAAGACACCAACTCTCAGTTTGGCCTCTGACTGAACTTCACAGTCCTCCTGGGGCAGAAGGCCCGGGGCCTTCTTTGTGCAGACTTGCAGAGCTACCTGGAGGAGGAGGAGGGGATAGGCAGCCAGCACAGGCACCTGCCACCTCCTGACTTGGTCCCCTCCCACTGACTCCTGTTCCCGGCACTTCAGCCAAAGCACCTTCCCTACCATGGTTTTGAGCTTTTTGATATCAACAGCCCAGTTTGAGAAAGCTTGTGGACCTATTCAGCATGTGTGTAAATGCATAAAAAATATACTACAACGAAAACCAAGGAGATTAAAATACACAGTGGCCCCTGCATGGGTAGCTCCCTCTCATTTTCAGGCAATTTGTCAAATGTCTCCTCCTCAGAGAAGCCTTTCCTTGGCAGCTGGCATGGCAACCAAAGGAGAAGATGCGATTGACAAATGTGCATTTAACTCACAGTGGTGCAAAGCCAGAGGGCAGAAGAAGCAGTAAGATCAAAATAGAAGAAGGTAGGCCAGTGCCTGTGGCCTAGTGAGTAGGGAGCCGGCCCCATATACCCAGGGTGGCGGGTTCAAACCTGGCCTTGGCCAAACTGCAACAAAAAATAGTCGGGTGTTGTGGTGGGCGCCTGTAGTCCCAGCTACTCGGGAGGTTGAGGCAAGAGAATCGACTAAGCCCAGGAGTTGGAGGTTGCTGTGAGCTGTGATGCCATGGCACTCTACCAAGGGTGATAAAGTGAAACTCTGATTCTACAAAAAAAAAAAAAAAAAAAGAAGAAGAAGGTAGGAAGGAGGGAGGGAAGTCAGGAAGGAAGGCAGGACAGGCAGGAAAGAGGACGGTGGGACTGGAGGGCCCCAAGCTGAGCTGTGGCTCCTGTCCTCCCTGTGGCTCTTGGGGTGCTGAGTGTGTTTCTTCTGTTTCAAGGTGGGTGCTTTTCATATCCTGTGGATCCTAAGTGCAAACTCACTACTTCCTCTAAAACTTTTAATTAGAGAAACCGAGATTCACATACAGGAAGAAGCACAACCACGAAAGTCTAATACGCTTGAGAAAACTTTCAACAGATATCACTTGTTAGTGATATCTGTTGAAAATATGAAAATATAATAATAGCAGCAGCTATTTATTGAGGCCATAGTACATTATATTAAGTCCTTTACTCTCATTATCTCATATATTGCTCACAAAAATACCTAGGTATTGTGTTTCTCATTGCTCAGATGAGGTGACTGCCAAGGCTGCATTGTTGACGACTGGTAGACCTGGAATTTGAACCCAGATCTGGCAGCCTCCAAAGCCTGTGTTCTCACCCATGTCCTCTTTCACAGGCACTTGTGATTCTAGTAGAGGTTGCATTCCAACAGAATTGATAGAAAACATATGATCAGAACTAGCGTTTCCACTTAAGCCTGGACACATGCAGGTTAGACACTGAGTATGCCACATTACACAGTCCACGTGACAGACTTGCACACATCCTGGGGAGTAGGTGAGGGTGAGGAAGCCGGAGCCATAGGCCTTGCCTGGAAGCTCTGCTGCCCTCCCAGGTGGTTTCATTCTGAGAAGCGTCCTCTGCTGCCCTCCAGCTTGTCTTCAGGTGAGTGCCCTGCAAAGTGACTCTCCCACCTGTGCCCCACCCCTCCGTCATCCATTTCTATGCTGGATGTTAGTGATAAAACTGGATTCTTTTTTTTTTCTTTTTTTTTTTTTTTTTGAGACAGAGCCTCGAGCTGTCCCCCTGGGTAGAGTGCCGTGGCATTACAGCTCACAGCAACCTCCAACTCCTGGGCTCAAGCGAGTCTCCTGCCTCCGCCTCCCAAGTAGCTGGGACCACAGGC
>CAUYTI010133070.1:0-20389 GCA_963575145.1 Galago senegalensis | reverse complement strand
GTGGTTCTTAGAAGTGATATAATGGACCATAACACAGTCTATCTTTGTAAGGACATACATTTAATTATTGTTATTAATTTTGTACATCTACTATTTGGTACATCAAAATTTAAGAGACACATATTAAAGATTTTATTTTTTTCGAGACAGAGTCTCACTATGCTGCCCTTGGTAGAGTCCTGTGGTGTCACAGCTCACAGCAACCTCAAACTCTTGGGCTTAAGTGATTCTCTTTCCTCAGCCTCCCAAGTAGCTGGGACTACAAGCACCCACCACAATGCCTGGCTATTTTTTTTTCTTGGTTGTAGTTGTCATTGTTGTTTGGCAGGTCCGGGCTGGGTTTGAATGCGCCAGCTCAGATGTTTGTGAATGGCGCCCAGCCGCTGAGCTACGGGTACCGAGCCCATATTAAAGATTTTTATTTGTTTTTTTGAGATAGTGTCTCATTTTGCCACCGTCAGTAGAGTGCTTTGGTGTCATAGCTCACAGCAACCTCAAACTCTTGGGCTCAAGCAATTCTCTTGCTTCAGCCTCCTGAGTAGCTGGGACTATAGGCGCCTGGCTATTTTTAGAGATGAGGTCTTACTCTGGTTCAGGCTGGTCTTGAACCCATGAGCTCAGGCAATCCACCCACCTCAGCCTCCCAAGAGCTAGGATTACAGGTTTGAACCACAGAGCATGGCCCATATTAAACTTTGTTGTTGTTGAGACAGTCTCACTTTGTCACACTCTGTTGCTGTTCTCAGGGCTAACTGATTGGTGACACAGAGGAAAGCACTGCAGACGAAGTGAAGAGCATGAAAGGGAGACTGAAGCTCCATCAGGCACTCAGCAACTACCTATCTTTATTGATCCTCTTATATACTCTAGAAAGTCCAATAAAAGTTTAAAATAACAAACAGTTAAGAAAGTGAAATGACATCACAAAAACTGCCATAAAAATTCCAGTTCAGCACAATTACTGCTGAACATGTATACAATTGATACAAATTGAGAACATCTTGCTTAGGGCTAACCCACTAGGGCACCAGGCTGTCTGTTCTGTTAGCCCATTTCCTTAAACTAAAACTAGCAACTATTGTGCTAATGAGGAGAAAGGAACAAAGTACAACTCCCAGTGTCTCAACAGGTGTTCAGCCCCCACCTATGGCGTAGCCCTCTGGCACATTCCTCTCTGTGAACTGTTTTCTGCTTTTCAGCATGCCAGGCATGTCCTCAGAGTAAGGAGATTCCATCTGTCTTTTTTTTTTTTTTGGCATATGAAAATTTATTACTGTGTTTTCATCAAAACTTATGATCTTGGTCATTCCTTCTTACCTTTGTAAAGGGCCAGAAGAGATATTCCATCTTAAGGCCACGTTCCTCAGGGAGCACATGAGGCTAAACTACCATGTCTAAGCGCGGGGGGCTGTACCCCTTCACCCTCTGTAGAGTACTATAGCATCACAGCTCACAGCAACCTCAAACTCTGGGACTTAAGCTCTCCTGCCTCAGCCTCCCACATGGGAGGCTGGGACTACAGGCTGCTGGGGCTACAGGAGCCCGCCACAACGCCCAGCTATTTTTTGGTTGTAGTTGCCATTGTCGTTTGGCAGGCCTGGGTCAGTTCGAATCCACCAGCTCTTCCAGTGTATGTGGCTGGTGCCCTAGCCATTGAGCTACAGGTGCCAAGCCCATATTAAAATTTTTAACAAAATAGTTTTATGAAAATCTTGTATTTAAAAATATTTTTTGCCTTATATATTTTGCCACTAAACTGATTGATATAAAGGGTTTTAATAATATCTTATTCATTTACTGGGCTTTTTATCATTACAGAATATCCTTTTTCTGTGTAATACTGTTGGCGTTGAATTCTACTACATATGAAATAATATTGCCACTCTTGCTATTTGTCTGTTTACCTGATTTTATCTGAAATTTTTCCTTTTCTTTCTTCATTTTCAAATTTTCAACTTTATTATTTCTAACATGCCAATTAAAGCATATAGAAAAAGTTAATAGTTTTCCTCTCCTTCCCCAATCACATCCATCTGAAGAAACTAATGTTAATAATTTGGTATGTATCTTTTGTCATCATTCCCTAAATTCATAAACATGTATAAACATACTATGGTAGGTTGAATAATCCTCCCAAAGATATCCAGGTCCTCATCTTTAGAATCTGTGAATATTCCCTGTATGGAAAAAGGGGCATTGCAGATGTGATTAAGGGATCTTGAAAGGGGGGAAGATTATACTGGAGGGTCCTAAATGCAACCATAAGCATCCTTGTAATTAAGAGGCAGAGGGGAAATTTGACACAGAAGCTTGAGAGATGTGGCCCCAAGCCAAGGAATGTGGCAGCCATCAGAAGCTGGAATAGACAAGGAGGGGATTCTTCCCTACAGCCTCTGGAGAAAGTGTGGCCCTGCTGCACCTCGATTTCAGTCTAGGCTTTGGATTTCTGGCCTCTAGAGGTCTGTGAGGGTAATTATGCATTGTTTAAAATCACCAAGTCAGTGGTAAGTTGTTACAGCAGCCATAGGAAACTAATGCTATTTAGTTTATTATTGACACATTTAATGTTATGCTCTCTACAATGCTCTGTAATTACTTTTTTTTCTCTTAATAATGTATCAGTTACATCTTTTCATGCCAGCATCTATAGATGTTATTCTTTCTTTTCTTTTTTTTTTTTCTTTTTTGAGACAGAGCCTCAAGCTGTCACCCTGGGTAGAGTGCTGTGACATCATAGCTCACAGCGACCTCCAACTCCTGGGCTCAAGCGAGTCTCTTGCCTCAGCCTCCCAGGTAGCTGGGACCACAGGCACCCACCACAATGCCTGGCTATTTTTTTTTTTTATTTGCAGCCATCATTGTTTGGCGGGCCCGGGCTGGATTCGAACCTGCCACCTTAGGTGTTTGTGGCTGGCGCCTTAGCCACTTGAGCCACAGGTGCCAAGCCAGATGTTATTCTTTCAAATAACTAATAATATTCCACAGTATGGATGTCTCCAAATCCATTTATCCATCCCCCTATTGTTGGACACACTAGCTGTTCCCAGTTTATCATCACGAATGCTCAGGTACTGCTGCAATATACATCCTTGTGTGTGTTATATATTTTATATACTGGAATGTTTTCATGGTGAAGAGAGAATAGACTTTTTGTTTTATTTTTTGAGACAGAGCCTCACGCTCTCCACCTGAGTAGAGTGCCATGGCATCACAGCTCACAGCAACCTCCAACTCCAGGCTCAAGCGACTCTCCTGCCTCCGCCTCCCAAGTAGCTGGGACCACAGGCGCCCACCACAACGCCTGGCTATTTTTTGGTTGCAGCCGTCATTGTTGTTTTGGTGGGCCTGGGCTGGATTTGAACCCGCCACCTTAGGTGTATGTGGCTGGTGCCTTAGCCACTTGAGCCACAGGCACCAACCCCAAAGAGACTTTTTTTAGTCATGAGAAAACTTGGTGGCTTTTCGGGGTCTACATTTAATTAAAATGTTTTTATTTTGATAGATTTAGGGGTACAAGTGGTTTTTGTTTGCAAGGATGAATCGTAAAGTGGTAAAATCTGGTTTTTTAGTGTATCTGTCACTGAATAGTGTACATTGCACTCGACAGATATTTTTCTTCCCTTACCCTCTTAGCCTCCCCATTTCTGAGTCTCCATTGTCCAGTGTACCACTCTGTATGTCCCTGCATACAGAGCTTAGCTTAGCTCCCACTGAGGATAGACTGATAAGAGGATCCATGCATATGTTTTAAACTGTAGTAGATATCATCAGATTACTTTCCAAGAAAGCTGTAAAAATTCACACTCCCATCTGATTTGAATTTCCCTCAGGACAAGTGAAATTGAACACCTTTTAATAATTTTGACAATTTGCATTTTCCACTTTATGCAATGCTTATTTAGCTCCTTTGCTCATTTTTTATTTTGGATTATTTGCTTTAACCCTTTTTCTGTCACAGATTTTAGAAATATTTCTCTAGTCTTTGATTTTACTATCCTTCCATCAAACTAGGACAGAAGTTCCTTTCCCACTCACATATAAACAAGCCTGAGAACCTAAAATACCTTCTTCTGTTTGCCTCAATCAAGAAGACCCACCTATCTTCAAGTCCCATATTGTGGATTAGGCATTTCTTCCTTATCTTTCATAATCCACCATTGTCCAGTGGACCTCAGTGGTCTAATCTGCGCAGATGCTGACCAAATCCACACAGTATCAAGAAGTCTGGGCTGGGTTATGCTACATTAACAACGATCCCCCAAATCAATGACTTACAACAATAAAGGTATTTTTTCTCCACACTACCTAGCCACTGCGGGTCTCAGCTGCAACTAATGGCACAGTCCTTATCTGGAACAATGTTGGTCATCTTAGCAGAGGAACAGAGAGCTTAAGCTCCAGCTGTAACTAATACTAAATCACTATGAAAGTTTGGGGACAGACTGTGTTGTAGTCCATTATTTCACTTCTAAGAACACAGCTGACAGAGTCCTTTCCTTTCTCCTTTCTCTCGCTCTCCTTCTCCCTCTCTCTGTCCATCCTTTCTGATTCACCCATGGAGGTTTTAACTTACTTGGTTTATCAGTGTCACTGGGAAGGCTTCGATTTTATGTTTCCTGATTTTCGTGTATCTCGAAACTTTTATAATGACCCATGCACACATGAATTCTGCTTACATTTCACTGGCCAAAATTAGTATTCACATAGTCATGCTTCAGTTCACTAGAGCAAAAGTGAAATCCTTCTACAAGGTGAGTTTCTGAATATTTATGAAGAGTTGTATAGTCTACGACATACAGACTGATACGTGCAGGCAGCAGAAAAATCACAGTCATACAAGGGCATTCAATGGCTCGAAGAAAGTAAACCAAGATCAAAAATTCAGAATAGCTGACTACTGCAATTTGTATAATCAAATAGATCCTCTCAGAACTACTTTTCTCCTTCTACCAAGATATACAAGGGTCAATGCCTGGGCCTTTCAGGCTACATTAGACTAAACATTCCTCTGCCTAGGTGCAGACAGAGGCAGGACTTCTCCGAGGCTGGGTCCTTTATCCTTCATTGGCGTAGTACTGTCAGTGAACAGATTTGTCCCTGGACCTGTATCATAATGTCCTACATCGTCCTCTCAAGTACCTGAAGCCTCAGATAAGATCCCTGTCAGGACCAAACCTCTCTTAAAAGAAAGAAATAGTCAAAGATGTTGTCACTCTCCCTGTCGCCCAGGGTGTGCTTGTCAAAGAGAGAGTCTGCCACGCCAGACTGGGGGCTCCCTTCTTGCCACAGTTGGTTACGTGGTCACCAAATTCGCTGATGGATTTCACCTGCTCATTCAGGTAATGCATCTCAATGAAGTTGCACAAGTTGGGGTCACTTTTGTCAACGGCCAGTTTGTGCAGGGTCAGTAGTGACTGATTCACACTTTTGTCCAAGTGCAACGCTCACTCCATCGAATTAAGCCTGCTCTTCCAGTCATCACTGTCTGATTTCTTAATATTCAGAAGGAAGATTTGGCCACCTTTTCAGTTCTGCAGCTTCATCCATTTCTCAGCATGTTCCTTCTCCTCCTGAGATCCGTACAGAAAGTATTTGACAAAGTTCCTCAAAACCACATCATTGTGGTCAAAGTAGTAAGATATATAAGTAGATGCAGGAGGTCTAGAGCTTCACATTGACCTGGCGGCTGATGATGGCCTCTGAGTCCTGGCGGTGGTCTTAGCACACCTGAGAGGGACACATGATGGCCATGGTGTCAGCCAAGGTGAGGTGGCAGTGTCTTGGGGTGCCCAGGGTGTGTGAGCAGGTGGCAGAGGGCTGACTCCCAGTGGCCTGCTTGGGAGGAAAAGTGCCTATTCTGTTCCATCACCTCTGAGGCAAGAAACTGCCAGGACTCCTGGCCAAGAACATCTTTTGTGGCTACTGAGTTCTTGAAATGTGGCCAGTATGATGGAGAAGCTGAATTTTAAACTTAATTTAAATTAATATAGCCACATATAACTGGAGGCTACCAGATCAGACAGTGTAGTTTCAGACTGTTCTTTGACAGCAAAAGCTATATCTTCAATCTCTGTATCCCTTCTGTGCCTGTCACATAGAAATCCAGTATGTGAAAATTGAAGGAGGAAAGAAGCTTAGGTTATTTCCATTACTTTAGGTTCCTGATATCTTAAGAAATTAAGAAATCCAATGTACTCAATCCTAATATGAAGCCAGTAGATAATTAACACGTAACCCCAATAAGAGAAAAACTCAAATCAATTCAAGGTGGGGAGCAGGAGAACAAGAGAGCAGGGAAAGGGGGGGAGGAGAGAGATGTGGGTTGCGGTGTATGGCACACCTCTTGGGGGCAGAACACAATTATAAGAGGGACTTCACCTAAGAAATGCAATCTGTGTAACCTAATTCTTTGCACCCTCAGTGAACTTGAAACAACAGAAAAAAAGATGGAGAAATGAAAAACTAAGGTTATAAAAACTCCGGCATATTTGAAATGTTGACCTTAAATTTATAAGCAGCTTTACTGTCCTATTCTCAAGATAATTACAGTATTAGAGATATTAAATCACAGATACACGTGCATTGATGACAATGCCTAAGAATAGTCATGGTACTCAATTAGCTTTCTGCCTTCAGCTTAGCAAATATAAAAGATGCATTAAGACAACCATGAATCATGCTTTAGAATTTTCCATGCACCTTCAGTTAAAGTGTTTATATGGAAAGATATACACCAGTGACTATGATCAGATCATTATTATGTGAAGTATAAAGGAGTTTAAAACAAAGAATCCGGCTCAGCCCCTGCAGCACAGTAGTTATGGCGCCAGCCACATGCACTGAGGTTGGCAGGTTTGAATCCTGCCCGGGGCCAGCTAAATAATGACAACTGCAACAAAAAAAATAGCCAGCACTGTGGACACCTGTAGTCCCAGCTACTTGGGAGGCTGAGGCAGGAGAATTGCTTAAGCCCAAGAGTTTGAGGTTGCTGTGAGCTGTGTCATGAGGGCATTCTACCCAGGGCGACAGCTTGAGACGCTGTATCAAAAAAAAAAAAAAAAGAATCTCCCCTCCCCCCCAAAAAACAACAAAGAATCCCTCTTCCCCACCCCCCCCCCGCAAAACAACAAAGAATCCTACATATTCTGGCCTCCTAGAAGAGAATACTGAGAGAGATTGAGAGAAAATGATTTGATTGGAGAATTTGGGACTTGAAGTTTTCCACTTACACTTGGCAACAATTACTTCTATCCATCTCCCTCAGAAGAAAAAAAGCAAAGTTAAAAGGTTGACATTCTGCAGAGTTGCAATAACATTAAAATTTTCTTAAAGATAATTCATTGTTTTTACTCCATTTATTTCACATAAAACCCTGGAGAACTCATAAACAAGATACATTTTTATCAGCATGGAAGGATGTGTAAGTTTTTTGGTTTTTTTTTTTTTTTTTTTTTTTGCAGTTTTTGGCTGGGGCTGGGTTTGAACCCACCACTTCCAGCATATGGGGCTGGTGCCCTACTCCTTTGAGCCACAGGTGCCACCCAGGATGTGTAAGTTTTAACTCTTGCTGGAAGTGAAGGCAAGGGACTAGGAATAAGATACTCATTGTAAGCAAACTTACCACTCATTTTCCCAGCTTTTTCCTCAAACAATTTGAGGTGGCAAGTGCAATTAATTATACACAGAATGTAGAAAATTATAGATAAGTCAGAGAAAGAAAAAACTAAAATTTAAAACTGAGGTTTAGGAGCCAGGTGGGCGTGGTGGCTCACACCTAGAATCCTAGTACTCTGGGAGGCCAAAGCGGGTGGACTGCCTGAGATCATAGATTCAAGACCAACCTGAGCCAGAGCGAGACCTTGTCTCTAAAAACTAGCCGGGCACTGTGGTGGGTGTCTGTAGTCCCAGCTACTCGGGAGGTTGAGGCAAGAGGATTGCTGGAGCCCAAGAGTTTGAGGTTGCTGTGAGCTATGATGCTACAGCACTCTACCCAGGGCTACAAAGTGAGACTGTGTCTCAAAAAGAGAAAAACAGTGAGCTAATCAGAATTTAGATATTCAGGTCGCAGTTTTCTACACTAAAGTAGAACCACAAATTAGACTCATGGCCTCACGGAAGCCAAGGTGAAAAGGGAAATATATCCAGTTACACAATCCACTTGTCCATGAGAAAGACACATCGGTTATTCAAGGGTAACCAAGTATTTCATGATACTTGGCTCTGCAAGAAAATTCTCTTGTGTCATCAAGTTTTCAAAAACAGCACTATGGTAAATGCTATTGGGGCTCAGAAAAATACTCCTCCCCACCCCTCCCTTCCTATTCCCTTCCCAATATTGCTTTAACATGCTAAAGTAGCAACCCCAAGGTCTCTCTGACCTCTCCCCCAATCTCTCAATCTTATCTCCCCTGAAGCACATGATGAGGCTGCTTTCTGAAGTTACTTTATCTATCTGGAAACTGGACCCATCAAAGAGGAACACAATTGCTTTTGATTCCCTCTCTCTGAAATTTCAAAAACCAGAGAAAATTACTCCTCGTTATCACAGAGGAAGAGACTGAAATTAAACACCATAACTAGAGCTCAAACTTTGTCCCAAAGTGTTATCTATTCTCCTGTCCTATTAAATTCCCAAAGAGAATCATTTGCAAACCATTACCTAAGCATCGGGCCCATTCATCCCCCCTAAAAAGCGTTTGCTACTTCTCAGAATTACCACATTTCCTCTGAACCTCATTTGGGTTACTGGATAATCATTTTCCTGTGAATCCCCTATGCTTATGCACATTAACAAATTTGTATATATCTTCTATTAATCTGCCTATAATCAGGCTCGGCGCCTGTGGCTCAAGTGTCTAAGGTGCCAGCCACATACACCTAAGGTGGCAGGTTCAAATCCAGCCTGGGCCTGCCAAACAACAACAATGGCTGCAACCAAAAAAATAGTGGGGCATTGTGGCAGTTGCCTGTGGTCCCAGCTACTTGGGAGGCTGAGGTAGGAGACTTGCTTAAGCCCAGGAGTTGGAGGTTGCTGTGAGCTGTGATGCCACAGCACTCTACGCAGGGGGATAGCTTGAGGCTCTGTCTCAAAATAATAATAATAATCTGCCTATAATCAGTACATTTTCAGCAAAACCTTCAGAAGGTGGAAAAGCTTTCTCTCATTGCTCTTACAATTCGCTAGTGGGCTGTGTGGAGTGATCTCTTCTAGAATAGCTTAACCTACACAAAGACAGAATATTTAAAATATAAGTCAGTAAAACACACCCCGGGCTGTGGGTAATGCAAGTTTCTGTGTATGTGAGCTCAGGACAATATGGTAAAGTATGCAATTTTCTGATGGATCAGCTAGTATGGGTACTGACTAAGACAGATGCGTAGTACTTAGAATTCAGTAACCTGATCAGCAGATGGTAGAGGGTTGACAGCTTTTTGTGAAGAGTGAGTCACTTCATTAAAATTCCCACCTAAACAGGAACATTCCTCTCTATATGCCAGTGGATGGGGGAGCCTCTGCAGACAATCCAGGATTTTCCTTAAAAAAAAAAACCTCTTTGTTCTGCAATCACACAGGCAGTAGGAAAACAAACAAACAAACAACTGTTGAAAAATAAGGAAAAGTGAGTGTTCAGGACCATCCAATAGAGCCAATCTGCAAACTCACAGAGAAGTCATGTTTTCTCTTTTCTTTCTTTTTTTTTTCACCAGGGCCGGGTTTGAACCCACCACCTCTGGCATATGGGACTGGCACCCTACTCCTTGAGCCACAGACACTCCCCATTTTTTCTTTCTTTCTTTAAGTTTGCAATAGTTAACAACAGAAGTCAACAGGTTTCAAACCTGGCAACCACAGATGCTCATATCACATGGCAGCAATCTGCTGGGTTATGTGCAGAGCGCTTAGCCACCTGCCTGGGCTGTTCAGGCATTGGAATGCTCTGTTGGAGAATCATGAAGATTTAGACAATTTTCTTTTCTTTTTTTTTTTTTTTTTTGAGACGGAGCCTCAAGCTATCCCCCTGGGTAGAGTGCCATGGCATCATGCTCATAGCAACCTCCAACTCCTGGGCTCAAGCGAGTTTCCTGCCTCTGCCTCCCAAGTAGCTGGGACTACAGGCGCCCGCCACGCCTGGCCATTTTTTGGTTGCAGCCATCATTGTTGTTTGGCAGGCCCCGGCTGGGGATTCAAACCCGCCACCTTAGGTGTATGTGGCTGGCACCTTAGCCGCTTGAGCCACAGCCGCCGAGCCTAGACAATTTTCAATGAAGAAATTATCAGTTGTTCACTCTCACTGTAGAAAAATCTGAGTAATGCTCCTACGAAATGTAACTAATCTAGTATTTAGTTAGTGGGTTAAGTTAAGCCAATTCTATTTGAGGACATATACGGAAAAAATTATTTTAGTTTTGGAACAGGTGATCCTGATCTATTCTTCTGACATTTGGTAAGAGATCAAAGTTCATTACAGCTGGGTGCGGTGGCTCACGCTTGTAATCCTAGCACTCAGAAAACTGAGGTGGGAGGATCATTGAACTCAGAAGTTCCAGACCAGCCTGAGCAACAGTTAGACCCCATCTCTACTAAAACTAGAAAATCTGGCCAGGTATGGTGGTGCATGCCTGTAGTTCCAGCTACTCAGGAGGCTGAGATAGGAGGATTACTTGAATCTAGGAGTTTGAGGTTGCAGTTGAGTTATGATGATATCACTGCACTCTATCCCAGGGGACACAGATTCTGTCTGCATAAAGAAAAAAACATTTACTATAATAAAGTATCATAAGCATATGAGAAAACAATGAACTTTCTTATCTTAAAGCAAGATAATAATCCAATGTTTTCAAATTATTTAGATGCAAGTGAAAAACAAGAAGGGCCATAAGTTGGCTATTTTCTGCCACTTGAAATACTTTCTGATCTATCTGAACAATTCTATTTCTATCTGAACAATTCTATTGATCTGGAATTTCAAGGTCATACAGAACTTCTAATTTTATAAGAACTGAGATTCCATATTTAATGCATGCAACTTAATATGAAAGTAGTTCTTATTCATAGAAACCGAGTATGAGAAATCATTTAAAGTCATATTCTTTTAATAACAAAGTTTATTTTCCTAATTATAAAATGTACATTGTCAACAATTTAGATTTTTTTTTTTGAGACAGTCTCACTACACTGCCCTCAGTAGAGTGCTGTGGTGTCACAGCTCATAGCAATGCCAAACTCTTGGGCTTAAGCTATTCTCTTGCTTCAGTATCCCAAGTAGCTGGGACTACAGGCATCCTCCATAACACCTGGCTATTTTTTTGTTGTAGTTGTCATTGTTGTTTAGCAGGCCCAGGCCGGGTTGGAACCCACCAGCCCTGGTGTATGTAACCAGTGTCCTAACCACTGAGATTCAAGCACTGAGACAACAATTTAGAAAATTTTTTAAAATAACATTATTCCCCCCAACTATTTATTTTGAAAAATTTCAAATTAACAGAATAATAGATATGTAGGCCAATTCATCCATTTACAAATGATGGGCAACAAATTTACTCAGAGCTTCGTGTCAGTTAAAGTGAAAAGGGAGAAAACAGCTAGTTGTGTAATGCATATTCTTTATAAAGAGAAAACGACACATTAGTTACTCAAGGGTAGCCGTATGTTTCATGACTTTTGGCTCAGAAAGAAAAAGTTTCTTGTGTTCATGTAAGGAACACAGAGTGGTATTCCACACAACCACCTAATTCTATGTCTTCTAGATTTCCTCAGTGTAAGCAGAAGGTAAAAGTTGTAACAGTTGCAATAGGGTTTAAGAGCAAAGACTCTACCACCCAGCTACCTAGATTTGAATCCTGGCTCTATCATTTATTAATCGTATCTTGAATAATTACTTAACCTTTCCGTGCTTTAGTTTCCTGATTTGTAAAATATTGCATTGATAATATCACCTATTTCAAAGGGCTATTACAAAGCTTAAGTAAGCTACAAAATATAACACGCTTACAGGTAGGTAACATAGGTACAAGTACTGCATACCTGGCACATAGCAAGCATCATTATTATTAAAGTAAATGCTAATTTATTTATTAAAAAATAAATGCATGCACATTATGCCAATAGCACCAACCAGGTGCCTGAGGGAGAGTTTTCTGGAGAGAGAATGCCTATGCTGGGTCTAAATCTTACTCTACTATTCAATTGCTCTCTGACCTTGACTGAATTATTTAAACTTTGCATCCTATTTGCTAAAACTTGAGATATAATGTCTGTGGTCAATATAATAAGCTAATGTTTGCAAAATTAAATGCACTAACATATGAGGATTAGATGTGCAAATGTACCAGAGCATGACATTAATGACAATGAATATTTCCTTTTGAATATGATGGGAAAATAAATGAATTACTCTTGTATTTAACTTTTACTTATGACCATTCTTTCATTTAAACAATTTTAGTTTAGTTGTACATATTCATTCAGATCACAAAAAAACTAAGTGAAAGGAATGTTAAGTGACATCATTTAACTGAGCACAGTTCTCTTGGTCTTTTTCAATCTTGTGGAAATGCCTTGGCATATCTGTGTCCATTTTGAGACACACTGTGTCTGACAGTGTAGGTAAGTAGAACCTCTGTAAGTTGACCACCCAAAGGACTGTTAACAAACTGGTCAACATAAGGAACTAGGCCTACTATACTGATATATACATGTGGTGCATGTCTCTTTTATGAAAATTAGGCAGACTTGAGGAGGTGGTCAGAACTATGGAGGTTCTGCTATATTATACAATATCCTGACTTCCATTAGGCAGAACTGATTATATTTATAACTTTATATAGTCCTCATTTCACCTTATACAGATTCTATTACAGTACATTGTATTTTATTTATAGTACATTTATACCTTGCATTTTTAAAAAAAGACCTTATGGTGGGCGGCGCCTGTAGCTCAAAGGAGTAGGGCACCAGCTCCATATACTGGAGATGGTAGGTTCAAACCCGGCCCTGGCCAAAAACTGAAAAAAAAAAAAAAAACAACAAAAAAACTTATGTCAACTTGTTATATACTTAGTATTTCTCTCTCTCGACTGTGAGTTTCTTGCAGAATTGTGTCATAGCCATAGTACATAATACACTGACTCTCCATGTTTGACGGTGAAATGATGTGAGTAGGATTTAAAGTGTGCCGTTATAAGCAAATGAACCTAATATAAATTTGGGGGATTATATCGGAATTAATGTGAAAGTTATAGACTCAACCTGATCCTCTCCTTTGGCAGAAGAGAAAATCAAAGCCTAGAATAATTGAGTGATTTGTCCAAAGTTACCTACCTAATGTCCAGAACCAAGATTAGAATCTCAGAACCAATCCAGACGCCAATCCACTATATTGATCTGCCTTTCTGACCTGAATGATTTGGCATCTGTCTCCATCACTCCATTGAAGCTGCTATTGTTGGTCACCAATTACTTTTATGTTGCTAAATCCAGCCCTTAATATACTCGACCTGTCTGTGGTCTCTGACTCTGCTGACCCTGGTCCATCTTGCATTTCTTTCCTACCTTGGCTTCAGAGATATTATTTTTATCTGGTTCTCCTTTTTTCTCTCTGGCCATTCTTCAGACTTCTTTGTGGGCTTTTGACTGCTACCTCTTTTTGAAGTAGCATTCCTTAGTCCTCCCTATTGTTTCTTCTGTATTTTCTCCCCAATTGATCCCATTCATGCCTAGGGCTTAAATTACCAATTACAGGTTAATATTCTCCAAACCTATTTAAACACAACTTCTTATTCATAAACCTGTGTAATTTGACAGTTTTTTGGAATTTTTTAATTTTCAGTTAATGTAAGGGTGGAAACAACCAAATCATCACAATATTTGAAATTATTAGGTAAAGTCCCTCTTGTAGTTATGCCCTGTTCCCAAAGGTGTGCCATACACCCATATTGTGCCCATTCAGTTGGGAGCACCTCAAACCCTCCTACCTAATTTGACAGCTTATTGGACATTTCCCTCAAGGTTTCCTCCAGCAGATTACAGTCGCATTGCTATTGTCTCTGAAGGGGGTCTACTAAATTGTATTACTTTTTTTCCAGATAAAGAAGAGCGTAGCAAGAAACCAAATATTATCTTTATTACTGACAGCATTAATTTCCTCTAGTTGATGTAACAAATTACCACAAACTTAATGGTTTAAAACAATACAAATTTATTGTTTTACAGTTCTGGAGATGAGAATGTGGATGTTTTCAGGGCTGTGATTCTTCTAAGGGCATTAGGTAAGAATCCATCTCTGCTTTTTCCAGCTTCTACAGGTTGCCTGCATTCCTTGGGTTCATCTTCAGGGTCAAGAATATAACATCTTCAAATCTCTTTCTGACCTCTGCTTCCATGATATTTCCTTCTCTGACTTCAATGCTCCCGCCTCCAGCCCGGCTAGATAATCCAGGTTAATCTCCGCAGACCCATAACTTAATCATGTCTGCAGATTGCTAATGTATTGCCAATACAACAAATTTACAGGTTCTGGAGATTAGGATGTAGACATCTTAGGGGACATTATTCTGTATAACACAACTGACAAAATTAGTACTGGATACTACCTGTGGACAGAGGGCTTCCTAATGCCAAACTCTTAAATTAAATAGGTTTACATGCTTTGTAGCCCTAGACGCTCTCTCCTCACCCCAGGTTCTGCTCTGGGAGAAGGAGAGGAAAACACTACAACAGTTCTCTGTTGTCGGAATAGGGGGTCTGGGTTAACCATGGGTGTCTAAGTTAACTAGATAGTGGCTTGGAGCCTGTAGTACCGTGGTTACAGCGTTGGCCACATGCACTGAGGCTGGCGGGTTGGAGCATGGCCTGGGCCAGCTAAACAACAATCGCAACTACAACAGAAAAAATAGTCGGGTGTTGTGGCGGGTGCCTGTGGTCCCAGTTGCTTGGGAAGCTGAGGTGGGAGAATCGCTTGAACTCGGGAGTTTGAGGTTGCTGTGAGCTCTGACGCCACAGCACTTTACCGAAGGTGGCATGGTGAAACTGTTTCAAAAAAAAAAAAAGTTACTACATAGTGGTGGTGACAATTCCTTACTGTGAAGTATGATAATGATTTCAAATACATACGGCTTCAAAAGGAGTCTCTCTGCCCAAACCTTGCTCTTCCTGACTATTTTCACTTCCTACTTTACTAATGAAGCATCCTTTGCCTGGAATTAGGTCACCTCTTACCCCCACACCCGGATCTCCCAGCTTGCCCCAAAGCCAAAGGTCACTCACTTGACTCTCCAACATCAGTTGGGGTCAGAACCGCACCCAGATTTCTATGCATCCAAAGTCTACGCTCTCCACAGCTCTCGCTAGACTGCCTTGTCTTATGAGAAGGATTTTTTTTTTTTTTTTGCAGTTTTCGGCCAGGGCTGGGTTTGAACCCATCACCTCTGGCTTACTCCTACTTCACCTCTACTCCTTTGAGCCACAGGCGCCGCCCGAGAAAGCTATTTTAAAGTCGAACGGGCCTTATACTTTACAAAGTGCCTTTCAATACATTATTTCATTAGCCGGGATAGGTTACATTACTATATCAATTTATATAACAAGGAAACGGAGAATCAAGGGAAGTTAAGGCTCGGTCCACGACATCCTGCTGAAGTTGATATCACTCTGCAGCCTCGACATTAACCTCCCACCGAGTCCCTTCTGGGCGCACTCCTTGGAAAACCTTCCTGCATCTTACACAACTTGCCGATCAGGTCTGCGCCAGCCTGGACGCGACCACTGCTGCCTCCACTATAAGAGCACAGGACCTTTCCCATACGCCTTGACGCTCACCCGTGACGCCAGACAGTGACGTATGGTGACGGAACTTACCCGGAGCCAGGTGCCCCAGGGCAGCCACACCCTGGCGCCCCCTGCTCTGGAGAGGCAGCCGGTCGGGAGGGTGGGGAAAAGCCGCCGAACCCGCCTAAGGAGACCTCTCGACCCTGAACCCTGGGACCCCGCCTGCCAGCGGTGGTCTGGTTGCTAAGTGACGCCAGCGCGCAGACACGCGTGCGCGGCCACGGCGGTGTGCGTGAAAGCGGACGCGCGCCGCGGCGGCGGCGGCGGCGGCGGCGGCGAGGACGGCAGCGACGGCAGCGGCGCAGGGGGCGGTGGCTACGAGGGGGCTGTGGAGCAGGCGGAAGAGGCGTCTGTGCCGGCGGCTAGGTCGCAGAGAAACATCGTTGGGGTGAGTATCCCGGGCCTCGCAGGGGAGGTGGGGCCTGGCCGCATCCGCTGCGCGGGCCCGGGGCGCGGGGACGCGCGCCCCCACCGTACCCGCGCGCGCCGCTCCACGCCTCTCTGCCGCTTTTTCCGGGGGCGGGGAAGGAGCGGGGACGGGGGCTGAGCAGGGTCAGTTCCTGGGCCCCGGCGCTCTGGGAAGCTGCAGCGAGGTCCCTGGGAGGAATAGTTGCTCTCGAAGGTGTGGGAAGTAGGTGTCTGGGGCTTCGGGTGTCTCTACCAGCCTCCCAAACAGAGGAGTTCGAATCAGGAGCAGCCTAGGTTCTTCGAGGAGCCTCGCATCCTGTCTGAGACAACATTGTCCGAGACCAGAGGAGGCCGAACCGAGGACCCCGGGGTTGGGGTTCAGAACATTTGGGGGTCTTGGGGCCCTCATCTCCGCTGCCCTGGTTAGGCTCTGAGTAGGAGCTGGTTGTTATGGAGAGAGTTGTGAATCAGTGCCTGCGTGGGGCTTCAGACACACCCACGATCTAGGGAAGGCAACCTGTCAGTGTAGAAACCGGGCAGGCAACCTGTTGGCCTAGAGTTTCCAACTTCATATGTATGTGCATGTGCTTCCTTGACATTTTACCACATTGTTTTGAGACATTTTACCACAGCCGGTTTTGATACCAAGGGGTTGATAACCATCCTCAGTTGTTACTTCCTCATAGACTCGTAGACTCAAATAGGTTGTTATGTTTCCCAGAACTGTTGTGTTTGTCATTACTAGGACCAAGAAAATAGGGAAGCACTGTTGCCTTCGGTGGGGTGCCATGACGTCACAGCTCACAGCAACCTCAAACTCTTGGGCTTAAGCGATTCTCTTGCCTCAGCCTCCCAAGTAGCTGGGACTACAGGCGCCCGCCACAATGCCGGGCTATTCTTTTGTTGCAGTTGTCATTGTTTAGGTGGCCTTAGCCAAGTTCAAATCCACCAGCCTCAGTGGATGTGGCCGGCGTCGTAACCACTGTGCTATGGGCACCGAGCCAGTATGTGCTGGTCATACTCATGGGTACATAGATGTGTAGTGGTTGTAGTTACCATCCTTGGAAAGGACGACTATTGGAGATAGGGGGGAAATTAGCCTTTTCTCACTTTCTGCTGTTTGAGTCAATGCATAGAAACCGGTAAAAAGATAGACTGTACTGAGATTTAATCATAATGTGTGCAAGAAAGTTGAGGAAAATAACTTAAGTTTTCATTCAGCTTAAAATTTTGTGATTTAGTTTCATAATTGAGGCTCTGTAAAGTACGTTACTTGAGGTTCTTTTATATTGTGGAACCAGTAATAATCTTGCTCTGTAACACTTAGAATACTTAGGATTCAAGATCTCTTTCTCTTTGGATTACAATAGCTTTTAGGACAGGAATCACATCTGTGTTCTCCTCGCCCTATCTCCAGCTGTTGGAAAAGTGCTTGTCACAGAGTAGGCAAGCAATAGGTAATTGTTATAGGCCACACTGTGTCAGTGGTGTATAGAAAGCATTTAATTCGGTCCTTCAAGTACTTAATACATGTGTCCCCTCAGTCTAGTATTATATTTGAGAATATGATTGTGGAGTTACATATGACATAGAAAATTTGGCTTTTTTCCTTCAAAGCAATAGTCTAGATATGAAAAGACAACATGTATATAAAATAATTATAAAACAAAATTAGTATGTAAACAAGTGCTATGTGAGGACTGAAAGTGTGGTAGAAATGTAGAAAAGGACATGTGAGCTCAGGGAATTCTTTGGAAGAGGTAAGATTTAAGGTGGTCTTTGAAAGAAGTGTAAAATTTTAATTAGATAAGAAATCATGTGCTGAGAAAATAATATGAATTTGGTTGTTGGGGGATATATTGAGGAGACTTCCCTGTCTGGTGACTGGAGCAGAGGTCGCTGGAGTATTGGAGAGAGAGGGTTTAGCAGGTTGGGAAGGCAAAGTGTTAGAGACTAAGGCAGGCTTACCAGCAACCAACCCACTGATAACAAGATGGAGCCTGCTTATAGGGTAAGATGGGGCTTGTGTTATTTAGGCAAGAGTGTTATCCTTAAAATGAGTGACTTATAGTTGAACCAGTATCAGGTTGTTATATATTTTTTATTTCAATTACTATTAATATTTGGAATAAATGCCTCACTAATGTGCATTCATTTTAGGTAGTTAGCAGTGCATGTCTCTCTTTTTAAAATCTACCTGATGTACTTGGGCCATTCTCTTGGTACTGAAATGATGTACCCAAAGTAGTCATCCAGCCACACTCAGTGACACCGTTTTGCTTTTGATTATCTCTGTGCGTTTGTTACTGTTGAAAGGAGCCTTTCTGATGAAGAATACTAAAAAATACTGACAAAAAGACTGGAGAATAAACACATTGTTGTTGAATATTAAACCCTTGGTCTTTTGTTACTTGAAAATTCTTTTGAGTGGCATATAAACTTGAAGTTGGATTGCTAACCAAGATGTGTAAAGTTACAACAGCAAATGTTGCATTATTTAACAACTCAGCAAATATTTATTGGGTGCTGGCTATAGCTAGCTGTTCTTTCCATTGGGTGCTGGGGAGACAAAGATGAATAAGACAAAGTACACTCCTAAGTATTCATCAGAGGAGATAACCAGTGATCATTGTATGTTGTGATAAATTAATCACTTTGGTGATGAATAAAGTACTAGAGAATAGATCACTTTGACTGAGGACTTCTCACATGGGTTCGGTGGCCTCTCCAGAGCAGAGAGTACCAGGGTGTGGCTGCCCTGGGGCACCTGGCTGCAATTTGGAAAAAATTGATAGGGAAAGCTTTGAAGAGAAGAGATGGAACTTTAAGTTAACCCTGAGTTAACTTAAATTTTAGAATTTTGCCACATGTAAAGGGATAGAGAGGGCCAGCACAAGGAAAATTGCTGAAGAATAAAATTGAACAATATTTTTTTTTTTTTTGAGACAGAGCCTCAAGCTGTTCCCCTGGGTAGAATGCCATGGCATTACAGCTCACAGCAACCTCCAACTCCTGGGCTCAAGTGGGTCTCCTGCCTCAGCCTCCCAAGTAGCTGGGACCACAGGCGCCCGCCACAACGCCTGGCTATTTTTTGGTTGCAGCCGTCATTGTTGCTTGGCGGGTCCGGGCTGGGGATTCGAATCTGCCACCTTAGGTGTACGTGGCTGGCGCCTTAGCCGGTTGAACTATAAGCGCCAAGCCAGTTGAACAATATTTTTGAAAATATTATATATTGATTGTTTCTTGTAGGCTTGTTGCATGTCAGAAGTGATGAGACAGGAAAGGTATTTTTGGAGCCAAATAATGAGGGGGTCTTCTACTCCATTCTAAAATATCTAGATTCTTCCCATCCCCATTGAATTGTCAGTGGAGAGCCATAGAAGCTAGAATAATCAGATCATGCAGATCCCATTAGAGTGGAGAGGCAGGAAGACCACTGACACTGTAGGTAAGAGAGGTGTTGCTAGCTGAAGGAGAACAGTGGGAATGGATAGATTGTAGAGACGTTTTTAGATGTGAAAATCTAAATTTTATGGCCAGCTAGAGGTGAGGGAGAGTGAGAAGTCAAAGGGGACGTGTCTAGCTTGAGCAACTAACTGTGTGATTATGAGGACATTAAATTAGAAAATAGAGGAAGAGGAACAGATTTTCAGAGGAAAGAAGAAGTAATGTCATGTTAACTCTAAGGCCCCTGCAAGTTTAAATAGATTCATTAGGTAATTGGAAATTCTGCTTCAGAGTTTATGAGATGGTTAGGAACAATTGTAATGTAGATAACAGCTAAAACTATGGGAATAACAGCCTTCTGGAAGGCGTGTTAGTATAGTAGCTAACTTAAAGGACTTTGGAGTTAGGAATACTCTAGGTCAAATCTCTATTATGCCATTTATTGGTTTGATGACCTTGGGGAAGTCATTTAACATCTCTAACCCTAGCCTCTTGTCTGAATTTAAGAATTGTGGAGATTAAGAAAGGTAGTATGGGCTTGGCGCCTGTGGCTCAAGAGGCTAAGGCGCCAGCCACATATACCTAAGGTGGCGGGTTCGAATCCCCAGCCCGGGCCCGCCAAACAACAATGATGGCTGCAACCAAAAAATGGCCAGGCATTGTGGCGGGCACCTGTAGTCCCAGCTACTTGGGAGGCTGAGGCAGGAG
>CAUYTI010133066.1:0-12280 GCA_963575145.1 Galago senegalensis | reverse complement strand
ACTGTTTTTCACATCGTGATTAATGAATGCAATATTGTATCAAACCAGGATTGTTTTCAGGACAGATTTTTGTCACCTTTCTCTTATTCAACACATGCTAGAATAAAAATTATTCTCACAAGGAGGCTGCACACACAGGCAAAGCTCCTTGAGAGTACAGGACCACACCTACGGAGCATATTGCAAGTACAGGTCGGATCTATCAGGTGTAGAGCATAAATGTCTTAATCTCGTAATTGGGTAAAAGTGGTGAAGCCTGTGTTCTTTAGTAGGATGTAAGCATTCCACTTTGTACAAATAATCAACACATTGAATCCTATAATGGCATAAATGTATGTATGATCTATGTACAAAAGACTTAATTAAAAAAAAAAAAAGAGTACAGACATCCGAGGAAGAATTGCCGGGTCCAAGCTGATGGGCGTTTTCAGCACTTCACTGGTCTACGGCCAAGAGTGATGGTTGCAGCAATTTTCACCCACACTTGCAGAGGAGGAGAGCAACCATTTCCCCACATCCTCATTCATATCGTCAGATTCCAAATGTTGAATTATTAACACGATGGATGTATCTGCTTGTTTTATTTGGCATAATTTCACACGCGTTCAGTGCATTCAGAAAAGCTATCTGGAAAAATAAACTCTAAGCCAGCGCGTATCTAACAGGGGAAAGAGGCTTAGTTACAATCACAGACTCTGCTTACCGGATTTCAGCTTTATACTCATTGATAGTCTTCTGGTTCATATCAAGAGATTGATGAGGTTTTTCTGGATTAAGGCCAGTCTGAACAGCATTCCTTAGAGCTTGGAGCTTAAAAAGATATGAATACAAATTTTGAGTTACAAACTCTATTCCCTACCACAAGCAATGTGAGTAGACCACACCCCCTCTCTGGGCAAAATGGTGCCAGCAGTCTGAACGGATGTTCAAGCACTCAGCTGTCTCCAACTTCCGGCACTATGACAGACAACCATTTAATCTGTTCTCAAAAGAACTAGAATAATGACAAGTAGCATATGTCGTCTTTGTTCTGCAGCCCAGATAATCAGGCTACAAAAGGCAGCACTGTAAAGTCATCTCTTATTTGGGCAGTAAAGTTCTAAAGTCAGGGAATGAGACTAAAATGGCACATGGTCAAAATGACCTGGGAAGACGCTATGGGATGGTGTCACGTGGGGAATCAATCCAGCCAGACAGCCCATTTCATTGAGCGCCAGTTGAACGATGTCTAGGTGCCACTCTGTGGGGAAATACACACAAAAATGGAAATGTCTCTGAGTCAGAGGATTCTCCAGCTACCAGGGGCCTCAGGATCTGAGCCCACATGAGCAAGTCATTGTCACATGTCTACCGTCTGGTACCTGCTTGGAAGGTGTGATCGCTTGTGCTGTTTATCTAAATCTTTCTCTTTTAGGCGGGGGGGGGGGGAGAGAGGTGCCGCTGAATTTGCACGTGTTAAATGTACACCATCTCTGATGGGACAAGGACAGAGGGAGCACCCGAAAGAGGTGCTTTCAGGGAGAATTTTCATTAGCAGAACAAAGCCGCCAACAGCAAGGGTGAAGCACACACACGTACCTTATCGGTAAGAAATTTCGCCTTGTTTCTCTGCTGCCTTGCCACGTACTGATCGTACAACTGGGCCAGCTTGGCTGCCAAAACGTGCTCTCGGCTGAAACAGGGATGATGCGTGAAGATTAACCCTGAAATATCAACGTCCAGTTGGAAATTTCCAGAAGGGTCTCCAGAGCCTATCACCTGCTGGCTCCTGTGGACGTATTTTACAGCCTGTCGGAGAGAGCAGAGTGTGGGTGGAATGGAGTTAAACCTCTTCCTAGACAATGGTGTTCTAATCTGCCTGGGAAAACAGGTGGAACCCCTGGTGTCCCGGGCCAGTCGGTGGAAGGTGCCTCATCACCTAACGGCAGGTTTAAGGGGCCGGCTCTTTTTTGAAGACTTGAAAAGGAAAGACCAGGAGAGAGGAAAGAAATCGTTTCCATCTTCCTTTTCTGCATCTTTTTAGGTTCATTACTCTCCTGAGTCATATTTCTAATGTTTTTTTTTTTTGTGTGTGTGTGTGTGTGGACCATCCTGTTTCCTGAAATCTTGGGTTTCGTGGCCCGAGAACTTGCACTCTTTTAATGACAAAGCAAAGATTCCAGTTCAAACTGATCATCATCATTGGGTACAGATAGACTCCCGTGTAATGAAAAAAGTTGTTTTTCTGATTAATATGAGGGTACACACGAGGAGGTTACGTTGTCTGTGTTTGTTAGGGAAAGTCTGCATTGTATTTGAGTTCTTCACCCAGGCGGTGTGCCTGATACCCTTTGAAAAATTTAAAACGTGGAGAAATCTTCATTTTGTAGACAGTAGCAAGAAAGTAACTTTCACTTCACTGGGTTTCGTTGTGGCACCTGCTCTCCTGGGGAGGAAGGAAGTTGGGGTGCGAGATTAACAGAGGAAAGCAGGGTGCAGCTCGGCTGAGCGTGTGGAAAACAGAGGCGAAAATTTCCAGAGGGAATTCTGGGGTCCCAGACCCGAAAATTAACAGCGGGAATTCCTGGTGTACAGTGAGTGTATCAAATAAGCCTCTTTGTTTTTCTTTCATAAAATCTTCAAGATTTTGTGCAGTGCTCACTACTGCTATGGTGGTTGGGGAACTCAAAGGTCGAGAGGATTATCTTTAATTTTGTGTCTTTATTTTTTCTCCTTGTTGTAAAGACTGCCTGTAGCCAGGATGTGGTGGTTGGAGACAACCACTCAATCCTTCCCTTTTGCAGAGATGACCTTTGGAAGCTATTTATGTTATCGGGAAAATAATAACATTAGATCAGGTGGCATAAATGCATTATTTACAAATTATGAGGATATGAGCTGTGTTCATGTCTACCTGTGGCCGTGTCTTGCTGCGGTGTTCAATTCTGAGCTGTGCCACATGACAATAGCTCTAAAGGCTGTTCCAAAAAAAGTGTTCTGCAATCGCTTTGAAGGGTGGACTAGGCTCTGCTGTCAACGTGCCTGGCTTCCCAGGGGAGTTCTTTAAAGATGACCCTCGTGACATTCAGCAACGAGCTCTGTGGCACTTTTTCTAGGATGGGTTTGCGAATGTAATTGTGACACCTCATATGTCATCTCACTTATTCAACAAAGATTAAAGGACGTACAGTGCAGCAGAGCCTGTCTTCACGCAGCAGTGAATTGAGAGGAAGACAGCCTTGGGATCTAAGTGGTTAGGCCTGAATGCAGGGTACGGAAACCCAGAATTAGCATTAGAATCCTATGATCATAAAATTCTAACATCCTTCCCTATCAGACTAAGAACAGAAAGAGGAGGTAAAGAGGAAGGATATGTTGTGTATGTTGTGTGTGTGTGTGTGTGGATACACACATGGAGATGCGTGGCCCCCTTGCTTTATAGCGTGAGCTGATATTCAGTACTGTTAGTCATCAAGATAGTGACCAGTGTTTGCAAGATAGTGACCAGTGTTTACACGTACAGCAAAGCACATACGTATGAGTCCAGTTAATTTATCTTTGTGCTGAGCTGTGACCTGCTTTGTGCTAGTTTTCAGAGGTAAGAATATATGAGTTTATTTCTTTTTAGCTATTCAGTTCTATGCTTTTCTCTCCCCTGGATTAATAGACTATTAATATGTATTGAAAACTTACGGTTTTCTATATGGCACCGATACAGTATGTCCTACATTTATAATAATAAACTATCAATTTTACACTATAAAATAACATTCAGTCTTTGATGAGAAGATCCACTTAGCTATTTTTTTTTAAATGCCCTTGTAAAACTGAAATGTGTTTACAAATATTTTAGGGTTGAATAGGAATGGATTGACTATATCTCAGTACTTTCCAAAACATGCTTACTTTCCTAAATCTGCTTCCCAAATCTGCGTTAGCTCCTGTTCCAATAATTGCTGGTGGGCTCTGTTTCAAGCTCAGCTCAAGCAAGTATAGGAAGTTTTCAGGACTCCTAGACCATTCAAAGGACCCCAACTTCCTTCCCATTCGGAAGAAAGACTCCCCGTTTCTTATTCTTCTGGTTGTAAGCATTTTCCTTTTTTATATATCTAGAGGTAGCATAAAATCCTTAGCAACAATTTCTCCCAAGAATTCCCACTTGGATTCAGAGGCGGAGAGACCACTCCTGCGGGGATCATTCTCCTCTGATCTTCTGTGTGTTATGAAAGCCCGGCCGGGTCTTTCAGAGATCAGTTATGCTCATTAATCACCTTCTACTTCAGACTATAACAGTGGGGGGCTATTTCTTTCCTCTGTAATACAAGTAAAAGTATTCAATTATAAACTGGTTAGAAGTACTTAATATGCACGAGACCATTTTGTATCCATGGCAACGCATATTACCTGGGTTAATTAAAAATGTCCACCTCACAAAGACCTAATCACCAATCCGTAGACAATAGAAAATTCCTCTCTAATTATTTTGCAGCTGCTAATTCTCGCCTTGTCTTCCTCCTACCACAGGGTTCCAGAGTTATGAGCTCACTCGGGGTGTGTCTCTCAGGTTCCATCTTGTACTTCCTCGGTATGAGTGAGTAACATTGGGAGAATGGTTCTATTTCCTTGAAATGTTACCTAGGTCACAGGTACGTTGAATCTCTTTCCCCAAATCTGCATTCTGCACTAGCTCATGTTCCAAGAATTGCCGGTGATTCTACTGTAAGTGCAGCTCAGCCAGGTATAAAGGTCTTCCAAAGCAGGGTCACAATGACCCTCTAAAGTAGAGAAAATTATTGTTTTTCCTACTTTTCAATTAAAGAAGCAGGTCTTAAGAGGAAAAGGGGCCTCCTCAAAGCTCTCACTAGTTGGAAGGGCAAAGCCCTAATTAGTGGGGCGCGGGGAGCATGACTCCACCGAGTCTTTCCCTCGAGGTTGAGTATCCTCTGCTCACCACCCTGCTTTGCAGAGTAATCGTTATAACCCCCCATTCTGTTTTACTTTGTCAGTGTCAAATGTTACAAACTTAAAATTACCTCAGTTTCTGAAGGAGCTGGTCCCAGGAAAGCAAGAGTAATACGGATATGAGGGCAGGCAACTCTTAGATTCGATGAGAGCCAGCCGTTACTAAGCTCTTTCATTTTTTTTTTTGCAGTTTTTGGCCAGGGGCTGGATTTGAACCCACCACCTCCGGCATATGGAGCCAGCCTACTCCTTTGAGTCACAGGTGCCACCCTACTAAGCTCTATTTTAAGCACTTACGTAACATTATCGCATTTGATCTGCACAACTATTATCATGCCCACTTCACAGAGTAAGAAACTGAGGCCCAGAGAGGTTGAGCAAGTTCACCCAATGAATGATGCAGGAGAGAACTCAAATCAGGCAGCTTGGTGCCCGAAAAGACAGTCGTAACGACCTTCTCCACTTCATAGGGTCAGCTTATGAGAAGATGGTAAAAAGGGTTTGCAGGGATAGACGGTTTTTAGCCATGTAATAAAAAGACGGCAAGTGGGAAATAATCCTGCAGCAAGTGTGAGATAAGAGAAGGGAAAAGAGAAGGTAAAAAGAGAAAGGTGAGGGTGGGCAGCTGTCCGGGATGTGCAGAGAGAGGCTGCCTCTGTCACTCCTGCCTGGGACACTGACTCCTTGTTTGAGAAGGGATTACCTGAGCAAAGGCAGTCTCACGCTGACCCGATATGCCCACCGCTTACTCTTTCTGTGTAAGATAGTGGATTATTAAAGCAAAATTAAAGTGGAATGTTGTAAATCATCACCCCAAGCTCTTCAAAAGGCAAAGCACTTTCAATTTCATGCATTAGAAACGGGGAAGTGTTGGGGTGGTGCCTGTGGCTTAGTGAGGAGGGTTCCAGCCCCACATACTGAGGGTGGCAGGTTGGAACCTGGCCCAGGCCAAACTGCAACAAAAAAATAGCCGGGCATTGGGGCCGGCGCCTGTAGTGTCAGCTACTTGGGAGGCTGAGGCAAGAGAATCACCTAAGCCCAAGGTTGCTGTGAGCTGTGACGCACTGCACTCTACCAAGAGCAACACAGTGAGACTCTGTCTCTACAAAAAAAAGAAAAGAAATGGGGAGGGGAGAGTGTCTACCTTCTTATACAAGGTCTCCAGTTCCGCCGTGGGGCTTTGCTGCTGTGTCAACACCGGTGGCCTGGAAGGAAGCAGCTTGATGGGGTTAGGCAGTGCCAGGATCCTGCCATCATCTCCAAACCACCTTCTCCCCTGTGGGTCAAGCAGAGGGAAAGACAACATTTTCTTCTAACTGGACAGTCATTGACCTAGCAAACATTTGTAGGACAATTCTCTGTCAACATACACATTTCAAAAGCCTCTGTTGCTATCAGAAGTCAAGTCTTCCCTAACACTCCCCAAGACTAATTTAAGATATAGTCCCTGGTGCCCCAAAAAAGTTTTTAGAAGGGTGGTGCCTGTGGCTCAAGGAGTAGGGCACCAGCCCCATATACCAGGGGTGGCGGTTTAAGCCTGGCCCCGGCCAAAACTGCAAAAAAATAAGTTTTTAAAAAAGCTTAAAATGAATCCTTAGGAAAAAAATTGTGTTTTCTATTCAATAATGATTTAAGGGGGAATAAAAAGGACAAAACTTGAAATTGAGAATATTCGACATACATACAGGGTGTCCACAAAGTTCGTGTGCAATTTAAAATTGTTTATATAGACAATTAAAAAATTCTGTGAGTTGGGAAAACGCTTCCAGCATCTGATTTAGCCAGAGAAGCCCAGATGGGTTTTGAGCAGTTGAGAGGTGGTGGTATTTGAGGATCACTAAATAGACTGAGAGATAAAAGTCCAGAAGAAAACCATGCACCATCTTCTGTAGACATAAGGTGGACAACCTCAAGGGGAAATGACTGCTCTGTTAGGAAGAAAACCTTATGTCCAGGGCTCCCGGCCACCCTTGGGCGCAGCGGGGACACTCACGGGCTCCTGCGTCAGCAATCTGTTCTCCATGATGTTCTGGTTACCGCGAGCCACCTCCGGTCTCGCCCCGATGTAAAGGCCTTCGTCTTCCAGGAATCTGGGCTGTACGTTTTCTGGAAGTTTTTTATAGGTAGGCACTAGAGAGTTCATAAATAACAAAGATTACTGCCAACGCTGACATACCGAACTGCCGTTTTGGTGAATGAACCACCAGAGATGCCATTGATGTTCTTAGAGGCTGCAGATTTTCCAAATTCACTTCTAGAAGCAGAAAGGAGGAAAAGATGAATGGTTTGCTTGCAATATCCTGTTGCAGGACCATGTGTTTAAGGGAATAACACTTAAATAATTTACCACCTCGGTCACCAACAGGGCATACTGAGCAGAGACTAATGTTCAAGTCGAGGGACCCAGGGACTAGTTTTAGCTCTTTAGCTGGGTGAATTTGGGCCAGGCGCTGCTCTTTGAACTCTTTCCTTCTGTACAAAAGAGATAATAATAACCTACGCAGGTCTGTCCCTGGGGGAATTCAGTGAGGTCAAGGATGAGGACGTGCTTTGTAAATTAAGAAGTTTAAGTAAACATGGCCATGACCTCATGTAGTCACTCACTCTTTTATTGGTTCATAGGATAAATCTTTAGTGACAACCTCCTCTACCAGGCACTTAGGAGACTCTGAGGATCCAGGCCAGGCCACTACTGTGTGGGAGCCACAGGCAGAAACTGCACACAAAGGTCATGTAAGGTCATTTCAGTGCAATGAGAAAAAACGCACAGGTGATGGAACCCTGGGGAAGGGATAGACTTGAGAGGAAAGAAAGGCTGTCCTCACATACTCTCAGCCCCCGAGCCCATCACGAATTTGTTGAAGGGGCTCCCACAGCCCTCTGGTAGCTCTCTGATATCCTACGAATACGTGTCATCAAAGGGCTCTTTTTCCACTTTCTGTATTTTTTGACTTCAGATAATTCTCGATTATTAAGTCAGATTAGAAACTGGACTCTCTTCTGGACCCGAGGCGTCCTTACGCGCCAGCCCCACTTTATTGGAAGGAATATGACAAAGTCTGAGCTGGGTGAGGGAACGGGAGGGTGAGCACCTGTCCGTCTGCTGGGTACGAAGAGCATTTCCCGCTCCCGCTGCAGCCGCGCCTGGGCGCTTTCGTAGTCTGCGGGTCTGATGGCCAGGAAGGCCTCAGCCCTGTGGTCCAAGCCCAGCAGGAAGTCCTCAGCCTCTTGACCTTGAAGCAGCTCTTCCTCATCCTGCAAGGTGGTGGGCAGAATGAGAGAAGGTCAGAAACACACTCGCTGCTAAACTCATCCAAAACGCGTTCTGTCAAGTTAGCTTTTCCTTTCTTTTTAATGAAAGCATAGAACTGTATGACTTTTGGATTTAATTAGTGGGTTTTCATTGATTGTTGGTCACTGTGGCATGCACCTGGCTGATGTCCAGATTAGGCTGGATCAGAGGGGAAGTGGTAAGCAAAGCAATCACATTCCCAGCAAATCTGGCTTCCTTTGAAGGTGCTTATCTTTTTATATTTATTTAAAGAACTTGGACTCATATGTAGCAGTTCAACCTTCCACCTGGCCCAAACCAGGGGAAAAGGCAGCCAGGTGCAGACTCCACGTCCTTCTCTCAGACGGCCCGGGGTTGAGTCTTAGCTCACCTTGTACTGCCTGGGGAACTTCAAAGAACTTGTTTAGCCTTCTGATCCTCAGTTTCCCCAACTGGGTATATTAATAGAGCTTACCTCTCTGCACTTTGTAAGGATAAAGTTAAACAATGCATGTAAAAATTCTAAGCACAGCGGCTTATAATTATAATCGCAAATGTCAAAGTACATTTTGTTTGAATTCAAACACTTTTCCTCCTATTTCTTTTTTTACCTCTCTTTCTTCCCCTTCCTATTCCTTTTCTTTTTCTCTTTCTTCCTTTAAAAATTTAAGCCTGGCATCCACTTTCGAGCAATAGTTTTTAAAAGCCTGTGCGGACTTGCAGCTGGCCATAGGCAATGGTGGTAGCCTAGCTGCCTGCCTCCTGATCATGTCTTCCCTAGCACCCAGAACAGTAAGAAGGGAAAAGCAGATCTACATGGAAACCGCGCTTTCCACCGGAAGGCAGAGGATGTCAAAACAGAAGGAAAAAGAGAAAGTCAGCAAACAGCGGTACATGCAACCTCCCGTGCTCCCAGCCTCTCACCTCCGCTTTGTGGTGAGCAAAGTCAGGCCAAGAAAAAGTGCAGAGAAGACAGACACAAGAAGCTAGAGGGAGGGCCCAGGATGGGCGGAACTTTGTTGGGAAAGGTTAAATTTCCTCTGAATATGAAAATACTAAAGAAGTGTCCGGGCAGGCAGGAACCCGCACAGACGTCAGGGAGAGGTTAAAGGTGTGTGTGATTTAAACGACAGTTATAGGACCAGAGAGCTTCCGGGAGGGAAAAGGCCAAAGGGAAGGGAAAGGTGGTGGCCTTGGAGGAAAGTGCCGTGACTTCCTATGATGCCCGTGAACTGTGATTTCTACTTTCAAAAGGGGAAGCTGATTCTCCTCTGGTGAGAGAGCGCTCTGCCTCAGGGCTGGCTTCAATGAGAAGGCTTCGTGGAAGTGTTGGGATGTGAGACTGGGTTGTGAAGGCACCACCATGACCTCTTCCTTGGGTTCTCTCCCAGATCACTCGCCTGGGGGGAAGCCAGCTGTCATGTCAGGGGGCACTGAAGCAGCAGTGTGAGGAGGTCCCCATGGTGAGGGCAAAGGCTCCCATCTCAGCCTGCACAGGGCTGTGCAATTGGTGATTCTGCCTGAAACCTCATGGGACATCCTCACAGAAGAACAAGCTGAAGATTGATTTGTAAAACAATTATTACGGAATAGCCTGAAATACTCCCAAGCTTCCCTAGCCCTAGGTAAGAAAATACATTTCTGGGAAGCAGTTTTCAAGGGCGGAAGTTACAAGTGAAGCCAAGGACTATGCCAGCTATGCACATTCTGGAAGGTCCAGGTGTGTCTTCCTTTCTTTTTAATGTTGTGCGACACTCACGGCTTAACTTTGCCACTTTCACTATCCTCAGGTGTACAGTTCAGTGGCATTAAGGGCGTTCACGCTGTCATGCGACCATCGTCACCATCCATCTCCAAGTCATCTTTCCTTCCCAGACAGAAATCCCGTACCCATTAAACAAAAACTCCCTCCTCTCCTTCCCCAAGTCCCAGGCACCCCCACTCTAAGTTCTGTCTCTACAATTTGGAGTACTCTGGGTATCCCATATAAGTGAAGTCGCATAATATCTGTTCTTTTGTGACAGGCTTATTTCACTTATCATAATCTCTTCAAGGTTCATCAGTGTTATAGCCAGTGTCAGAATTCCCTTCCTTTTTAAACTGAATGTGTGTGTAGATAGACAGACAGACTGATAGATTTGATGGACGCTTGTGTTGCATCCACCTTTTGACTCTCTGAATAACCCCGCTATGAACACGGGTGCACAAATTCATGTTCAAGTCCTTGACTACGGTGTTTGTGGATATACACCCAGAACACAATTGTTGGATCTTACTGCAAAAATTCCATGTTTAAAGTTTGAAGATCCACTGTCATTAGTGGATAGCTCATTACATTTTTGTTTTCAGAGCAGCTGAACCATTTCACCCGCTCACCTGCCGTGCACAGAAGTCCAATTTCTCTACACTCTCTGTAACACTTATTGTCTCGTTCCCTTTTTTTTTCTTTTTGGTTTGTTTTGGTTTTGGATAATAGTCATGCTAATGGGTGTGAAGTGGCATCTCCTTGGGGGTTCGATTTGCGTGTCCCTAATGATTAGTGACATTCAGCAGCTTTTCTTGTGCTGACCGGCCATCTGCACATCTTCTCTGAAGACCTGTCTACTCAGTACCTTTGCCCACTTCTCAGCGGTGTCTTTCCTTGTATCTCACACATTCCACCCACACTGACAGAATCTGAGCTGCAGCCTGGGTAGGTATTGGGCAGAAAAAGCTGCTGATGTGTGAGACTGTGGAAAGACAGAGACCGAGGCTTCATCCACCTTGGACAGGCATACATTTTGTGTGTGAGATGAATACTAATCTCTGTGTGGAGGCCAGCAAGAAAAATCCACAAGCCACGTTATTCCAGTATCCCCCCCCAAAAAAACAAAGATAGATTCAACCAAAGCCCTTACTGCCCTAGTTGTGGGGGAATCTGGTACTTCTGTTTCCAGATAAGCCCCAGGCGGGCTCTCCCCAAGGGAGGCCGGTTTCTCCCCAGCATTGTCTCCCTCTGGGGGATGTGGCTTCTCATTTCTCCCTGCACGTCCCACCCCGTTAGCATCGAGGTGTTAAATACCGTTCCGTTGGCTCCTTCCTGCGAGGGTGGTTCCTCCTCCTCTTGGCTAGTTCCATCTCTGGGTTTCGGTTTTGGCTTTTCCTCTGGTTCCTCGGGTTCGGGATCAAAGTTGAAAGTGAAGAAGTTATAGGCCTCTTCTGCAGAAGGGAAGCCAGGCGGCAGCTACGGAGAAGCCAGTGGGAACAGCAATTTCCAATTTTTAAAGTGAAATGACGTTCGCATAATGAGTGCGCAGTTGGCTTGACACTAACAGTATCAGGACATTCTAGGCCTCTTGAATCTTTGTTCAAAGGCATGAGGTTACTGGTAATGAACTTGAACAAGTATAACAGGTGGTTGGAAGCCTCCTTTAATAGTGACTCTAATTAGTTACTTTTTAAATTTTGGGTTAATATAAAGGTACGTATGATTGGGTCACATTTTCTACATTTGTTAGATAGTATCCAAGTGGTAGCTGAGTCCTTAACCCAGGAGGTGTTTCATAATCCCCTATGTTGTACCCGTTAGGTGGGAGCTTACCAAGCCCCCCCTCCTTCCCTTCCTTCTTACTTGAATTTGTGTTTTTCTCTCATGTGGGCCTGTAGCTGTTCATCTACTACTTTCAAATCGGTATTGAGTACATGGGATACTGGTTTTTCCATTCTTGAGAGATGTTACTAAGGAGAATGTTCTTTAACTCATCCAGATAAACACAAAAGATGTAACGTCTCCATCTTTTTAGGGCTGACTAGTACTCCATGGGTCTATACATGTACCACAGTTTATTACTCCATCTACGGGTTGATGGGCTTGGGATCTTTTTTTTTTGTTTTTTTGTTTGTTTATTTGTTTTTATTTATTTATTTTTTTTGGTGTGTGTTTATGTATTTTTTTTTAATTGAATGTTAACTATGTACATTGATACTCTTCTGGGGTACAGTGTGGGGTTTTCACATGCATTCTGAAATACTTCCATCGAACTGGTCAACACAGCCTTCATGTCATTTTCTCAGTTATTGCTTTAAAAC
>CAUYTI010133064.1:0-32819 GCA_963575145.1 Galago senegalensis | reverse complement strand
CTACCCCCTCTCGCTTTCTGTACCCCATAAAAACTGCCTTCACCCCGAGTTCGGGGCTCGACCTAGGCTTGCATGCCAGGAGAGTCCAGGCTACCCGGGGCCTGTAATAAAATCTCACCTTATGCCCTTACATCGGAGTGTGTCTCGAGTTTGTCGGTTGGGGCTATTTCGGGAGGCTTTTTCGGACCTAACAAGATCATACCTGGTGTGCAATATTGGCGTGGAGTGGCAGTTAGGAGTGTGCAGCGAGGTGTTGAATTACTGGACTTGGAGTGTAATCCAGAGCTGCGGAGACTGCCAGTCAAGTTTCTGCAAGCCTGTCCTGGCCCCAGCTGCGGTCAGCAGGGAGCCCCTTCCCTCGGCCCCCTCCCTCCCAGAAGCCGATTGCCATTTTCAGTTCTTGGGGAAAACTAGGCGTTAACTGGAAAGATTGGTAAAGTGTGGACTCCCAAGCAGAATTTTGTGGCCTGAATGGGGTACTGTCTGGAGCAGCTCTGCTGCGGTTTGGTGGTGGGCAAGACATCCTTGCAGGGAAAGTTCCTGGCTAGGAGGTAGCCTTTGTTGTAAAATTCTCAAAAAGGCTGTGTGTGCAGTCCTCTTTCCGCAGGCCTAAGGCATGGCGGTCTGAGTTCCACCAGCGGGGAGTCATCCTACACTTAGGGCAGACCCAGGATATCCCATACTCTATGGAAACTGTTGCAGGGGAAATCTGTGAGATCTGCCTCTGAAGATTTTTTTGAGATCTGTGCAATCACAGATCTGCAGGGACTGAGCGCCAAGTGGGTAAATGGGAGATCACCCAAGAACAATCTAGCTGGGAAACAGGTATAAGCCTAGGAACCACTCATGGTGCCACCTGGTGTCCAGAAACTGTATTGCAACATAAATATGTTCCTGCTAAAGTCAACCTCTCTGGCGTGTGTGTTTGTGTATGTGTGTGTGTGTGTGTGTGTGTGTGTGTATAATTTTGTTGTTGTTGTCCTTTTTGCTGTTGTTTTTTTCTCAGCAACAAAAAGGAAAAATAATTAGTGACATACAGAACAACATGGGGCCATCTCAAAGCATTGTGCTAAGTGAAAGAAACCAGACACAAAAGTGTGGCATAATACATATGATATGATCCCATATCTATAACATTCTAGAAAAGGGAATCTAGTCTAGAATGACAGAAATAAAATCAGTATTTGACTGGGGCTAGGAGTGGGGGTCAGAAGGTTGACTCCAAAGAGACATGATGAAATTTTTTGTGGTAATGGAAATGATTTAAATGTTGATTGTAATGGTTTTCATCATACAGAAAATATTTATCATACATTTTATTTATATTTTTTATTTATCATACATATTTATCACATACATTTAAGTATGTGATAAAAAATTATATACTTGCTCAATTTATTATTTAACCTATTTCTGAAAGATTAAAATAGTAAATATGTTAAGGTAGAAAAACTAGATATAGAAGAAAATATTTATCAAACTATAAAGCTTTCAGAGTTAACAAATGAATGTCTCAAAAGCCAATTAAAATGACAAAACATTAATAATTTAATTATATAAAGAACTCATTCAAACTGATCAGGAAATAAATAAAAACAATACATGGGGAAAGATGGGAATACACAATTCACAAGCAAAACCATAAAAAAAGTCTAAATTTCCATCTGGAAATTAAAGAAATTTAAATATGGTAATTCCATAAATTAGAGAAAAAAATTAATGTTGGCAAAAATAAAATATGATTAGCTATTAAAATATACTGCTGATAGCAAAGTAAAATGATAAAAGCCTTTTGAAAAATATTTTATCTATATATATTTTTAAAGCATTAAAATGTATCTTTTAATCTAGGAATTCCATTTTTAAGAATCTATCCTGACAAAATAATAATTTAAAAATAGCTTTATGCAAAAAGATACTTGTGACAATGCCATTTGTGTTACTAAAATATTAGAGTGGTTAAAAATATTATGGTTTATTCTGATAAAATATTATATAGTCATCAAAATTAATTCTTATAGAAACACAAAAAGAACTACTTAAATCTAAACATAAAATCATAACTAGAGTATAAATGTTTTAACATAATAACTAAGTAAATGACACAAAGTCTGTTAACCAGTTTGATGAAAATAGTTCAAATTGTATATGAAAACACTACACTACACTGTACCCTATGTCTGCATTAATGTATACAGCTATCATTTAATAAAAAATAAATAAAAATAAAAAAATAAACATAAAATCATATGTGTGTTTATTATAAATGTACTTTTAAAAAACTTCTAAAGATAATTTTTAAATACGTACAAAAATAAAACTGACTCTGCCATCATTACTATTGGGGAATTGAGATTATTAGTGACTTCTTTCTCTCTTTCTATAAACTCTATTGTAATCATAACTCTTTTAGGTATAATTGTTGAGAACCTCAGCACAGGTGAGTTAAGGGAAAACACTTACTCGGCACTGTGAGTTTCTGTGCTATTATTGTCCTTACTACCACATCTCGCCATGAACACACAGTTGATGATAACGGTGCAGATGATGAACATGCTGAACAATGTGGCCAGCATCCATTAAGGCAGATACACTGCAGGCAGAACGTGTCATTGTATTGTGGTGAAGGCTGTGGGTGCCCCTCCAGGTACCCTGTTCTGTAGGTACATCTATCCCCTGACCGTGAATGTTGGCAAAGAACTATCTCCTCCTCTGTCTTCTCTGAATGTCAATCTCCTCACCTGGAGAGCTACACTCCCTCTTCCTCATGTCTGACTAAGACCCTTGCTTGAAAATCAGACAATGCACATTTAAGAGTTAGCCATGGGAACATGCTGACACAGATCCAGCTGAGACCACATCCTTACTTGGTTCTGCCTTTTGCCCAACCTCTTCCCTGTCTCCTTCACCAGAGGGTGCTCCTCCATTAAATCACCTAAATAAGAATCTCATCTCAGGCTCTATTTCTAGGGAACTCTTACCTAAATAGATATTCATCACCATTCTCATCAGTATTTTATTTCTACCAATCCATGTCTTTTTCTCCTCCCCCTGTCTGAAACTGCCAAATATCTCCTCCACTCTTTGCACATATGCTTGAAAATTCCTATCTGCCTTTATCCTTTAAGACAGAGCTTCAAAAATCTAAGTCTTAAGAGCCTGGAAAGTCTCATAAAGGGTACAATGAGCTGCTGAGGGGCCACAGGAGGGGTGTAGATGAAGTGAAGCAGAATTTACACCCTCCTTCTAGAGGAGGCATCAGTTTCTCACTACACCAATTTTTGCCACATAAGAATATGGGCCTACTCTTGCCAGGGGTTCCATTTTTCAAGAAAAACTGGAAATCTGGAGTATATAGGTTAGAAAATGTTTCTGAAAAGTGTTAAATACTATGTAGGTCCAACACAATACATTTATCAGCTTAATTTGGTGCATGGGTTGTCAAATTGGTCCATGGTTGTTTGGGTGTCAACTATATGTTCTTTCCATCAAGAAGCCACCCTTGATGCCTCTAAAGCACAGCAGTACCTCTCCATGTGGCCACTTCCATACTACTGATCTCAGTAAAGAATTGCCTCCTTTTGGTCTGTCTCTTTCTGAGCCCCAGGACCCCAGAGCAGGACTCCCCATACCTTGTTCACACCCAGAATCCCACATTGTTCCTGCCATGCAGCCATAGGCACTTGGCCAATATTTATGGAAATAATGAGCTATTTGCCTCCACTCAGCAAACATGTGAACATCCTGGATCTTGTGCACTTTTCCCTTAACCTGGACTTACTAAAAGGTACAATAAAAGGATATGAATGGACGGAGATTCTAATGGCAAAACTTCTGATTGAATTGAAAGGCCCCAAAATGAACAAGGCACGCTTGGCGCTGAAGCGGTAGATTGTTCTCTTTTTGTTCAGAACCATAAATGTCTGCAAAAAATCAAACACAATAGGAATTAAATGCAGTGACAAAACAATATTTATCATCAATTCATTTAGAGAAAATTCGGTGGGACCACGGTTTGAGGCCTGATTTGCCCTGTGAGAACCACTGCTTCTGATTTCAGAGTCATTCTGATCAGTTACACTGTGACTCTGGAGACCAGTAGATCCCCCATATGGCCCCTCAAGATAAGAATTAGACTGTGGACTATACACCTGATGGGATACTCTGGAAGAAACAGAGATAGGAAACAGAAGCTCTGAAAATACCAAAAATAGGAGTATAGAGTAATAATTGAGGAAAACAAAACCCCTAATACTGTACTTCATGGTATATATCTGCAAAGACCAATATTAGAAGAGAATTTGAAGAGACAGTTGATTATTAATGAAAACTTTGTAATGAATCTTAGACTATTAAATGACCTTAACTTAAGAGAGTGCATATTGTTATGCCTCTGGTCTAAGCATAAAGTAACCAATATATTCCAACCTTGATGATCTTTAAAAAAAAAAAAAGTCGCCAAGGTTCCCAGACTTGCTCTCCCATTCCCACCATGGGCATAGAGGCAAATCTGCCTGTGATTCTTAACGGCTGGTACAAGAGGATACTGCCTCTACAGAAGGTGTCCTTGAGTGTTTGGGTTGTCTGTCACAATGACTGGGAGCTCTACTGGCTTTTAGGAAGGTCCAGGGATGCCAAACTCAGAACAGACCTGCAAATGGTACCTTGTCCCACCCAAAGTGCCCAGTTGAGCCCTATTAAAGAACACTGCACCTATCTCATTTCCTCCTAGCCTTCCTGGGCTCTGGGAAAGAAGCAGCCCCTGACAACAACCTGTCACTCACATCAATACCCAAGACTTCCCTCTTTCCTGTTAACTGTAATCAGGCTGTTGTCTTATCTATTCCCAAGTCCATCAATTACAAAAGCCTTCACAGAGTAAGGTTCACTCCTGTCTCTCATCTCACAACTTCTTTCAGATTTATAAAAAGTAGTACTTGACCAAGCAATAGAGATAGCCCTTGGCTCCCAGATTCAAAGACACCAGAGAAGTTCTGCCTTAACTGAGGTTCCAGTATTTAAGCCACTGCCGGACCTTAGCTTCTTTTAGTTGAATTGCTAGAACTTACTGGCCTAGTGGAAGGGAAAATAGTGGACTAGGATATTTTCCCTTGCCTCCAAAGCAATGAAACAAGGGACAGAGCTCTTTAAAAGCTATGAGCCCAGAAGTCTAAACCTGCTTTGGGGATGCTGTGCCCTTCCTTTGAATAGACAGACAATTTTAGGACAGAAGCAAACCTCTCTTTGAGTGAGTCACGCCAGACTGATAGGTGGCATGATATGATTTTGCTTCTGTGCCCTTTGATTTTGATATTTTATTCATACTTCTTCTTAATGCTGTAAATATTTTAACTAATGGTGTATTTATGCTTGCCAGGGCTTTAATGATTAAAATGATACATACTGGCTCCTTCTGCCTGCTTGCTGACACAACTTCACTCCTTTTACTGATTGATCTTCAAAACAGGACCCTCTTAAAAGGACATGGCCTGGAACTACAGAAAAAGCCCTTGGGTTTGCTCCACCACTCACTGGCTATTTGAGCTGGCATAAGCAAACTCCCCATCTAGGTTTTGGTTTCCTCATCTATAAGGTGAAGTGCTAAGTATGACTAGACGTATCTCACATGACTGTCAAGAGCACTGGCCATGTGAGATCATGGGTGTGCAGAGCTCTTAACAAATGTCATATATTATGATTTAAAGGGAAGAGGTGAAAGAGGTGGTCCTAGAATATTCTCCTAGGCTGGAATAGAGCCTTTCTTCCCAGGACTGTTGGCAGCACACCAAGATGATGCCTGACTCATGGGTCTCCTATGCAGCATTAAGGCAGAGGGAGACTTCCAGAAGTTAACTCATCTCCAACAAGCCCCTGGAATTTGGGGACATAAAGAGAAGGAGAAATATTATAGTGTTTTGCTCCTTCATCTCTCTTCCCCTTGTCTTTTCTACTTGTACTCTACTTTCCTCTCTACGCATGGTTTTCACTTGTCCTGGTCACCCTAAGTCTCTCTAAATTTAAGGACATGCAAACCAAGCAACCTTTCTTTGTGAGGTCAGTTATTCATAGTTACCAACAAAAGATTCTCTCAACACCCCATAATTTCTAGGGCTTCCCTTAAGTTCCCAGCTTCCTTTCCTCCACCCCCAGCCTCAATCTCAAGGAGAGTTTTGCATCATCTGCTGGATCACACAGTGAGATGATGATGGCAAGGTCTTCTGAGCCTTTCTAGAAAGGGGACAGTCTGCAGAAAACTGTGCTCACAGCCCCAGGCTTTGGAGAAGCCATCAGAGGAGCCCAAAGTTCATATTTTGTATGAAGCCTCCTTAAGGAAATTTTACTAGAATTTCCCTGCAAAAACTAAATCCAGGTAGATGAAACAGCAAGGTTTTCACATATGCACATCAGATTTACATATAATCTGCATGTGCATTTACATATAATCTGCTTGGTTACCATTTTCTTAGGCTTCAGTTATGAGCTCCTAATATGCATCAAGTATTCATTTGACCTTCATTAATTTTATTTAATAGCCTACAAGGCCTATTGTCAAAGAGCTTTTGAAGGTAATATCTTATTGCTGGAATGAGCATTTCTGGACAGCATAGTGCTTAAAGTCATGGTGCTTTCTTAGCATGTCTATGCCATAGTGTGGGAACATCAGGCATTATTATCATTTTTCAAATTCTGGAAATGAAGGTTTGTGAAATGACTGGACCAGAGCCATAAATTTGCAAATCTCTTGAAACAGCCTACACCTAACTTCTGGGACTGCTAGTACAATTCCCTCTCCAGATACCTTTTGTGTTTTCTCTGTTCTCCTTTTAATCTTTCTGTGGTTCCTTGTCCTTCTTCCCTAATACACACACTGCAAAGAGAAATTGAGACTGAGAGGGGATCTCAGGACTGTGAAGGCAACAACAGGAGGTGAGAGCAAAGGAAAGATACAGCCTGCCTTCTGCAAACCCCAGGGTTGGAGAGTCTGTAACACCAGTTATAACTGCATGGTTAGAACATCCCTGCTTTCCCAGTGAAGCACCTTATGATTTCTGTAGAATGGATCCAAGTCCTCCAGGGGCTTTCCTATCAGCTCACAGGGAATGTCACCATAGAGCTTGGGCAACTTCCTTGAAGCCCGCAGGTCAAGCTGAGGCCGAGGTGGGGGTTCGTCCCCTGTCTTCTCTTTAGCTTTTTTTTTCTCCTTTTGGATGGTGATCCGCTTCTCAATTGCAGCCAGAGAATCAGAAGTGAAGGGGCGGAAATTGCGTGCATCTGGGAAGATCACTGGGTAGCACCTGTCATCCATCTTCACCCTTAGGACAGAGACAAGCCACAGATCCTCAGAGAGCTCTCAGAGGGTAGGTAAGAAGAAAGCAGGCTGACTGGGGTTAAACTCTCAAAGGATGGTGTCACAAGCATCTGCAAGAATAGAGACTGAGGTGAGGGGTGGGGAGCTGACTGGTAGTGGAGCAGGTCAGAAGAGGTGACTACCACTGTGGGGGTAGCAGAGACTTTTAGTACAGACGAGACCAAAGCAGGGCATTGTTCCTGGAGATGTATGGTGAGGTGACAAGTTGAGTTTAGAAACAAGTCAACAGAGGAAACCCATTCTCTAAAACTGAGACTCAAGCACCAAGCAAAATGATATGGCTAAACTGGCTAAACTGCTAAGTGGGGCCTGCAGACAAGTGGACGCCATAATGCAAACAGAAGGGAAAGGACTAGGGAATCAAATGAGCCATAGCTATGGGTTTCAAAAGCAAAACTGTTAAGTGCATGGGTCTTTTCTCAAAGTTCTGAAAGTATGACAGAATGGAAACAAAAGATCCATAAATGTTGATACTAACACCTATGGTCCCACGACAACTCCCTTACTTCCAGGACCTCAAGAAAGCAGAAAGGATTTGCCAAAGGTATCAGGGTCACTCCATTACAGGATGATGGCTTCTGCAGGGACTTTCTCTGTAGTCCCAGGGTTAAAACAAGACTCAAAAAAAGCAGTTCAGTTCGAATGCCTTTATTCTCCATGACAGGCATCCTCTTCCTTTTTTTTTTTACTTAATGCTAATCTAGGATTGACTCTCACATCCCTCCGGGGAATTACAGGGAGGAATCCAACTGGAATACCACTGGTTTGTTTACTCAGCAGCTATGTGCCCAGTGTCTTTCTAGCCATGGGTGCTAGGAACCAATGGTGAGAAAACCCCAAAATCCCTAGTCCTACATTTATTCTGTCCTGGTATGGTAGAGAAGACAGCGACAAGAAATTACAATAGAATAAGTGTTCCTATAGGGAGCAGTAGAGGGTGCTATGTCTGTGCATGAGATCAAGGTCTAACCAGATCTGGAAAATCAAGGATGGTCTTCTAAAATCAGCACATTGTACCCCATAAACGCATTAACATATACATTAAAAAAATTAAAAATTACATGAAAAAAATAAAATAAAAAATGATTCTGAAGAACAAAACAAACAAAAAAAAAAAGGATGATCTTATAAAGTTTCAATATCTAAGTTGAGAGCTGAAGGAGACATAAGGGGAAAAATGGGGACATTAGGGTGTTGCAGGGAGAGCAAACATTACACAGGGATTCTTAGGTGTGAAGGAATATGGTGTCCAGCAACTAGTTCCGTTTGCCAGGATGGAGATTTCATGGCCACATAAGGCTCTAGTCTGCAGAAAGAGAGCACATGCAGGCCTGTACACTTGATAAAGACCACAGACTTCTTCAAGGGTAATGGGGAGTTACTAAAGGTTTGGGTTTTTATTACTACTATTGTCATAATTGCAGAAAAGCAATACTATCAGGTTTGTTAAAAAGAAAAAACAAACTTCTACCTATTAGAAATTGATAGGTCTTCACACAAGAGGGTGAAGAGGGGAAGAAGGGGAGGAGCATCAGAGAAATGAAGCTGGAAACTGTGCAGCCCGTTGAACTGCCAAGGATGACCTAGGGAAATGGATGGATTTGAGTTACTAGATGGTCCTTACCGAGGTTCCTGGCTCAGGCAGCTGGGAGAACTGTGATTCCACTAACTGAGCTAGAGAGCAGAAGGGAAGGAGGACACTGAGTGGGAACAAACTCAGTTCACAGCACATGGAGTTGACCCTGCTCTGGAGACCTGCAAGTGGAAAGAACAAGGCACTTGAATACAAGGAAATCATAGTGTACACATGTCCGGTTCTAAAAAGAGTATGAAAGAAGAAAAATGTCGACAAAATTTCTCTTGGGAGTCCCTTAGAAGGAGCCCACACTAACAAAGTATTTCATTTCATTTCTCAATGAGTTCAGTACAGCCAGCTTTTCTTTCAGTGCCAGAAAAAAGCAGTCTTTCTTCAGTTAAACCCCAAACAAGGTAGCTGGCTTGTGTTTAAAGGCCCTAGTAAAGGCAACGTATGTATTTTTAAATATGCGATGTTTACAGCAAAGTGATGCTAATACTGTGAGAGCTACATGTCATCTGAAACCAAATGTGAGGGTTGCAGATTCACTGCATTCTGTTCTGCATTCATTCAGGTTCAAGCTCATTATTGATGGTCCTGGAAGGTGGAATTGCCCATACTGTTTCAATTCCCCCTCCCTCTCTCTTCCGCTCATCAACATATATAATTCAATTTGTATAAATGAAATAAGCATATAATGAGACTCTACTGTACTTGTCTCCAGAACTCATGAAAGACATTTAAGACAGGGATTACATCTTTTGCAGTCAATAGCATATAGATTCCAGTTAATTCTATAAAATGGATGAGCTAAGAAAGACTCTGGACCCTATCCTAAGTTATAGCAAGGAACCCAACGTAGGGCCGCTGTCATTATAATAAGACTACCAAAGAAGAAACTGGCTGCTTTGATCCTATGTTCTGACCCGGGGGATATTTTTGCCTGGGTTCTTCGGGTAAAGAAACTTGATAAAATAAATCACACAAACTAAAACTGACAACCCCAAAACTGCACACATTAAAGTTTGTTATAAATGATGGAAAAACTGAAAAGCCACATCTTGAAGTAACTTTGAAAATTGCAAAAATTGGTCCAGAAAGAGAGGACTTAATAAAAATTATTAACTCAAGTAAATCCAACAATATAAACTCACATGCAGTAAAATGTGCTTATTAACTGGAAAAAACTGATGGAAGGATCAAGTATTCCTTAATAATAGTAAACTCAGAGCCAGGCACAGTGGCTCATGCCTGTAATTCTAGCACTCTAGGAGGCTGAGGCAAGTAGATCTCCCGAGCTCAGGAGTTCCAGACCAGCCAGAGAGACCCTGGCTCTACTAAAAATATGAAAGGTAGCCGGGCATCATGGCAGGTGCCTGTCATGTCATCTACTTGGGAGGCTGAAGCAAGAGAATTGCTTAAGCCCAAGTGTTTGAGGTTGCTGGGAGCTATGATGCCATAGCACTCTACCCAGGGCAACAGAATGATATCGTGTCTCAAAAAATTACATTTAGTAAACTCAGGAAAATTGACTTTGGAACCAGAGGCTTCATCCACAAAATTAATAAACTTAATAAATAAATAGAAAATGAACATGGTACATACTATAATTGGTAAAATTTGAAATGACTCAAATCTTTATTGTGAAATTTGTACAGAAAATACTTAATTTTGAAAATTTTCTGTATAGGAAATAGATTGCATTGCTAGAAAATTGATTAAAAAACTAAATTGGTGGCTTGGCGCCCGTAGCACAGTGGTTACGGCACCAGCCACATGCACCAAGGCTGGTGGGTTCAAACCCATCCTGGGCCAGCTAAGCAACAATGACAACTGCAACAAAAAAATAATCGGGTGTTGTGGTAGGCACCTGTAGTCCAAGTTACGCAGGAGGCTGAGACAAGAGAATTGCCTAAGCCCAAGAGCTGGAGGTTGCTGTGAGCTGAGATGCCATAGCGCTCTACCAAGGGTGACAAAGAGAGACTCTGTCTCAAAAAAACAAAACAAACAAAAAATAGCTGGGTGTTGTGATGGGCACCTGTAGTCCCAGCTACTTGGGAGGCTGAGGCAGGAGAATCACTTAAATCAAGAGTTTGAGCTTGCTGTAAGACCACAGCACTCTACCAAGGGAGACATAGTGAGACTCTGTCTCAAAAAAAAAAAAAAAAAAAAGAAAGAAAAGAAAAGAAAAAAAGAACCAAATTGGCTAGGTGCAATTACTTCCCAAGTCCTATCAGCAATCAAATATAAAGAAAAAATTTTCAGACGCTAAAAAATTCTTTACCTAAAAAAATTACTTAAGTATATGTTCTCAAACAATGAAAAGAGAATTCAAAAAAAGGAGGATGCACAGAATTTCAAAATGTAGTGTATTTAACTTAAGAGTGCACCAAGAAGTTCCAGGGTGGGGTGGCACCTATGGCTCAAAGGAGTAGGGCGTTGGCCCCATATGCCAGAGGTGGCAGGTTCAAACCCAGCCCTGGCCAAAAAAACTGCAAAAAAAAAAAAAAAAAAGAAGTTCCAGGGTGGTTCAATGTAAAAAACAATTAGTCCAAGTAGAATTAGAAATCAGAGAATCCTGGAAAACTCTTTAAAGTATAAAGAAAATTCCATGTAACAACTAACCTGATTAAGAAACTGTTTCTTTTTTTAATTAAGAAACTAATAATAATTAGAAATGCCATTCAAACAAAATAGTCCTCAAAAGCTATGGTTTACATATGAAGCCAACTACATGAATTGTGCAGTTGACAGAATATAAGAATAAGAAAGGAAGAATGCATTTGACCTTGACACTTAGAACATTAGCCATGGTGCAGTAGCAGGTCTGTCACATCAGAGTCCCTCCTTTGACTGTGGGTCCAAACACATATAGTACTTGGTTCTGGAGAACAGTTGCTACAAAGCCATTATATTATAAAGGTCATCCATTTACTAGTTTTTAATTTTAATGATCATTCTATAGCTAAAACTGAAGTAATTAGATCTGTAGAATACAAATGCTATAAATATCATAAAATGTTATTGCAAGCTGGAGTTAAGGAGAAAAATGGAGGGAAACTCAGGGACACCAATTTCCTCACCTTAAAACACTTGGGGAGTCAAGACACTTTATGGAAGTTTGATGGATGAAGCAGTACGAGCATAAGCTTATCCCTGAAAATTATATGTAAGTAATCAAGTATAAAACCAATTAAAAATATAGATGATAAGAACTTGAAGAATCATGTGGAGGACAAAAGGGTTACTGTCAGAATTAAGTTAAATTTCTCATTATCCATAGGGACATTCAAACAATTTCTACTTGATAACTCAAGAAATAGTGAAAGTGAATTTAAGGTTAGAAAGACTTCTATAAATATATATAATTGTTATTTGTCAATTAAAAATAAAATAAAACTTTTCTAAAAATTAAAAACAAAATAAAGTTAGAGAGACAGGACCAGAAGAATTAAAAACCAAAATGGGTGAAACTGAGATTAGGCCTAGAGCATGTTTTATTTTTCCTGTTAAATCCTTCCCAACATTTTCCCCCATAGAGCTATTTGAATTATGTGTTTATGTTACCTTGATAGGTTTTACAAAAGGATTGTAAAAATCCTTTAAGGCCTCAAAACATCTTCTGATTCAAAATAGACAAAATATCAGGCACAATAACAGGCTCTAAATCCCCTTGAGTCATAAAAGAAACAAGCATGATCTCCATTTACAGCCCTGCACCCGGACAGCAGTGACACGGTACCTGTGATCTGTCACAGGGAAGTCACAGAGCCTGGGAGAGCCACAAGGAAGACCTGTATGAGTGAGGGGGAGGCAAGTAGGGCTGCCAGTCCAGTAAGGCCCTGCCCCTGCTCCTGTGAGGACCAGCCACCCCCAGCCGCCTCCCAGACCCACTCCCACTAAATACACAGAAAATGAACACTCATCTGGAAAAGAGGACCAGGACCTCACTTCCCTAAGAAAAGACCCTAAGCTCCTGGGGAATTCCCTCACAGTTAAAATTAGGGTGCTCCAAGCCTTACTTCAAATCTATAAGCTTCCTAGGAGGTTCAGATCTGAACTCCCACTGCTCATTCATATGCTGGGGCAAGAAATGCAAAGGTATATGAAACACATTCCCAACCCTCCATGTTCTTACGGTCTGTGGGGATTCAGCTAGCAATAACATTTTATGGCATTTATAGCAATTGTATTCTACAAGTGTAAGTAATTCTGTTTTATCTATAGAATGATCATTAAAATTAAAGACTAATAAATTGAAAAGCTTTCTAATATAATGATTTTGTAGCAACTATTCTCCAGAACCAAGTACTATATGTGTTTGGACCCACAATCCACACTGAAACCACAAATACGTATGGCTGTACCAGGGGCAAGCATCAGGTACTGTGGGAGCCCAGAGGAGGGCGTGGTTATGAGGACTCCAAGTCCTTTAGCTGGGAGGAGACAGTGCAGTGCGAAGGCACTGAGGGTGGCACAAGGGCTTTTGGCTCTTATTTATGAATTTTCCCATAATCAAAAAAGTTATACAGCCCCCCTGTGCCCTCCAGCTCACCCTCTACCCTCATGTACTCTGCTTAGTGCCCATGAAGCTGACCCACGTGGAGCCCCTCAGTGGGCTCTCTTGTACTCTGGCTTCTGGTTGGTGCTGGCCTATGGGAGGCACCAGCCCCTGGTGGGAGAGCAAGGTCAGGAATTTCTTCCCCAGCTCTCTCCCCAGTGGTGGCCATGGCCACAGCTGCTATGAGGTGACCCATCCACAAGGCTCCCTCCCTGTTTCTGCAGCACATCCCTCCCCCTGCCCCTTCGTATATGGGGTGTGATGGGACCCCACTCTCACCAACCTGAGAACTGTACCATCACCTGTTTCTGTTAGTGAACTCTGCCCATGCCTTTGCAAAAAGTCCCCTTAATAAAATATCCTCAAAACGCCCAATTTGAATGTGCCATCTGTTTCCTGCTGTGGCCTTGGCTGATAGAGTCATCCATTAAATACAATTTAGAAAACAAGAAAGGGAAATGATCTCACATAAGCCTTAGCCACCTAATACATGCAAGCATTAACATTTGGGTGTATTTCTGGTCAGTAGTCTTTCCGTGCATATATTTGGCATGGCTGTCATTATCACATATCAGCAATTTTACATGGTGACCTTTTCACTTAACCCTGTATCACAAACATTCTCACAATGGCTACCATTTAATAAAGAAACTAGACAATTTGATCCTGGGGGATATTTTGCCCGGGTTCTTGAGGAAAAGAGACTTGATAAAAATAAATCATACAAACTAAAACTGACAACCCCTGAGACTGCACACATTAAAATTTGTTACGAATGATGAAAAAACTGAAGAGCCACATCTCAAAAGTAATGTTGAAAACTACAATCCTGCTCCAGGTACAAATTTGGGTGTGTTAACATACATTATATCATTTAACCCTTGAAACAATCTCATGAGATAAGTAACATTTCTGAAAGAATTGTTCATCTGGAATTAAGGTGAGAATTATTTGTGACCTTCTCTTAGAAGACAGAGATGTTAACCTTCTACCTTCCTTGACTATTGTTTCTCTCTAGTTTTTTCTCTGACCCTGTGCTTTACTCTAACCAGTAAGGGAAGTCACAAAAGGCCCGCATCTGCTTACCCAGAGCACATCAGTGTGGATCTGGCCCACACAACCTGGCATGCCAAAGATTCACACTGAGGGTGATAAGAGCTGTGAGCTATGGGCTCAACATGGCATCCAATGTTTTGAATAGATCATCTCTCATAATTTCCCAAGAAATCCACAGGTGGGTATTATTCTATCATCCCCATTTTACAAAAAAAAAAAAAAGACACAAGGGCTTAGAGAAATTGAAACTTGCCTGTGACCTCACAAGTGCCTGAAAATCTCAAAGTGAAGCAACCATGTTCCCAGCCTCATCCTCTCAGCCACCATGCAATTCCGCCTACTTGCCTACTGCACCAGACTCAAAGCTAAGACATCCCCCAAAGAGATGGCAGAAGGAAGAGAAAGCCATACAGCTTCCACCTGGGCTGGGCTGTGTCATGGCAGCCTCACTGTGTGTGACAGGCCTCCCAGACCTCAGCCTCACGGGCACCTCCCTCTCCACATGATAGTCCCACATTCTGCTGGCCCCATGATGACACCTCTGCCCACCACCCAAGCCAGACAGCCCAATGGTATCTGTGCCTTTGAATTGCCTTCCTGTCCACTTTAAGTAGTGATCTGAACAAGTTCTTAACTTTGGTGACACATAGCCATATTCATTAATGTGGGTTACAAACAATAACATCCTGTTCATCCTTCATAGACTTCATGAAAGCAAATAAACAAGATCAGATTTTAACACAATTGATCTCTATCCAAAGCCAACCCCAAGATTAGTTTCCTAGATCTTCAGTAAAAAAACTGTTCAACAATTTCTGATTAAGTTAATTGGCTTCAGACAATGTTGGAGGAATTGTACTATACTTCAGATGGAGACAAGATTGGAGGACATCTTTTCTAGAAAAGAGGAACCCTTGCTGGCACGAAGTCCAGGGTTGCACCTATCAAGCCAGCCAATCAGCCACCTCCTGTCCCTGTATTCCCGTGACTTCTCGGCCTTTTTGAAAGTAGGGAGAGCCACCCGAGGTACCCCATCACCTGAGCCATGCACCTATTTACTACCTGGTCTCTGCCTCTACTATGAGCAGGAAATCATCGTAAGAGGCCTGTATTCCAGCCTGATGAAAAACAAAACAAAACAAGTTCCACAGTGGCGGGTCCCAGGCTTGAAAGAACAAAGCAGGGCTGCCCCCAGCCCAGAGGACTTACCTTCCTGGTTGGTAAGGCAGCTCCTAACAGCAGCTGTAATGATACCTCGAGAAGCTCTCTATGGAGCCAGTCTCTCACCGGAGTCCGAGCTCCTGCTCTTGGCAGCTGACTGGAGCCCTTCTGGGAGGGGCAGCTTAGAAGCTGGGTGGAGAGCGTGGAGGACGGCAAACGGGAAGACAGCCAAAGTGATTTTAAAGAATCGTGTAGGAAACCCTGTAACTGGAGAAGTGACTGAGAGGGTACTTACATTTATACTTTGGAAGCAGCTGCCTTTAATCAGTGCTTAATCTAACTCTGCAGAAAGCATCATTAATAAAAAAACAGGTTGTTTTTTTTCTTTGGCCTCATCCAAGTGGTGACAGAAAAGTCTATCTGAGTAGCCATGCTGCACTTCTGCATTCAGCTGAACCTGTAGGCCACCTAACCCGGGGGCTCTGGGGCCTGCCCCCTAGGACCTCCCAAAGCCCACACAACATGAAATTGCTCCTCAGGCACCCACTCAGCATCTTTTCCTTAAGTCTTCTCTGCACCAATGACACTAACAATTAGTCCTAGGAAAATAACATGCTTGCTTGTGTGGTGGCCATAGCAGTACCAAGAAGACCCTTTGGCTACCAAGGCACCTCCACAGTGGATCTTCCACCAATCCAGAACTTTCCAAAATAAGCTATGGGCTTTTTAATTCCTGGGGAAATTTTAAAGCTCTTCCGGAAGTACCACACCATAAACTTGTCAGCCACTGTCACCTACAGGAGACAACAATTGACAACCGACTGAGAGAAAGGTTATAGTATGAGCGTTTACCAGAAGGCAAGAGGTAAGAAGTAGACCATTAAAGGGGCATGGGCAGGGAATCACAGGCAACTTTCTGCTTTTTCAGAAGGAGCACTGAATACCAGTTTCATCTCCACCATTTATAAACTGTGACATTGAATGGCTCATTTAATTTCTCTGAGCTTTAGTTTTCTCCATGTAAAATGAGAGAATTCTCTCTAACCATATTATTAAGAAATAATTGCAGTAGTAGCAAATGCTGGATTTGAGTATCTGTTGATTTTTAAGAGGAAGAATGTCTGGTTGCTTTTCTCTCCCTCCTCAGCTATAACCCAGATCCTGTGGAGAGGAACTGAAACCACAGACATGGGGTCACCATCTACCCCTGACCTGGCACAGAGTATATGACCTACCTTTTTAAAGGAGGGTTCAGGTCTTGTCTGATTTTAGGGTGGCTCTCAGAATAAGAGAAAACCAAAGAATGACAGAAGTCGTTAGAGTTAATAAGCATTTTTTACATTAATAAAAACACCTATGCATTTGAAAAGGCACAAAGCCTCTATATCCATTATCTTAAAAAGCCCTGCCTTTTAAAATAAATACTCTTTGCAAGTGTTATTTTTCTAACCTATTAAATGACATTTAGACTCCCTGAAGTTTCAGAGAACGTTTCTAGCCTCCTCTTCAAGGTGAATGCAAATGTTTCCAAGTGTAAGGACGTAAATGACAAAGAGCAATACATACAGGCACAGACCACCAGAGCAGGATGGGTTTGCATTCAGGACTTTTTCCAGACCTGCAGGAATGCAAACGTGCATTTGACAGAAGGAGCAGAGGGAGCATGTAGTAAGAGGATGTCAACATTAGACACATTCAGTATGCTCCCACCCACAAGCAGGTATTCCTGCATCCCTGGACCACAGAGCATGTGGCCGTCACTCGGTGCTAGCAGGCACCCACTATCTGAGAAGCAGACCAGCTTCAGTGTCAGTGGCCAGGTAAGGCCCATCAACTTTAGCAGCCACATCTTGCTATCCATTTATTTAGCAAGTTTGCATCAAGCCTCCACTTCTATAGACTACTGTGCTCAGTCTTGAAAGTATAAAAAAAGACCTGAGCCCTTGAAGAGCATATAGTCTGCTGTATGAGAAAGAAAGGTCTGTGGTATATATGCACCATGGAATACTCTGCAGCCATAAAGAAAGATGGAGACTTTACGTCCTTCATGTTCACATGGATGGAGCTGGAAAATGTTCTTCTGAGCAAAGTATCACAAGAATGGAAGAAAAAGTATTCAATGTACACACCCCTATTACGAAACTAATTTATACCTTTTATATGAAAGCTATAACCTAATAACAGCCTAAGAATATGGGGAGGGGAGGAGAGGGGAGGGCGGAATGGGTGGAGGGAGGGGGACTGGAGGGATCACTTCTGAGGTTTATCTTACAAGGGTACAAGTGAATCTTTCTAAATGTAAAAAGTGAACGTTTTAAAATAATAACTAAGAAAATGACATGAAGGCTATCTTAACCAGTTTGATGGAAGTGTTTTGGATTGTGTGTGAAAACCCCACACTGTACCCCAGAAGTGCATTAATATACATAGTTACCATTCGATAAAAAAAAAGAGATGAAACTATAAAAATACTACAAAAAAGTGTAGGGAAAACACAGGAAGAAATTGGCCTGGGTGAAAATTTTATGAGGCAGACCCCCCAGGCAATTGAAGCAACATCAAAAAAACACTACTGAGATCTGATCAAACTAAAAAGCTTCTGCACAGAGAGGAACACAGTAAATAAAGCAAGCAAACAGTCCTCAAAATGGTAGAAGATATTTGCAGGTTATGTCTCTGACAAAGGTTTAATAACTAGAATCCATGGAGAAATCAAATGTATTAGCAAGTAAGGAACGAGTGATCCCATCTCAGGCTGGGCAAGGGCCTTGAAGAGAAACTCCTCTGAAGAAGACAGGCACACGGCCTATAAACATATGAAGAAATGCTCATCATCCTTAATCATCAGAGAAATGCAAATCAAAACTACTTTGAGATATCATCTAACACCAGTAAGATTAGCCCATATCACAAAATTGCAAAATCAGAGATGCTGGCATGGGTGTGGAGAAAAGGGAACACTTCTACACTGCTGTTGGGATTGCAAACTAATATGTTCCTTTTGAAAGTATGTCTGGAGAACCCTTAGAGAACTAAAAATAGATCTGCCATTTGATCCTACAATTCCTCTACTAGGTATATATCCAGAAGACAAAAAAATCACACTACAACAAAGATATTTGTACCAGAATGTTTATTGCAGCTCAATTCATAATTGCTAGGTCATGGAAGAAGGCCAAGTGCCCATCGACCCACAAATGGATCAATAAATTGTGGTATATGTACACCGTGGAATACTATGCAGCCATAAATAAAGATGGAGACTTTACCTCCATGTTTCCATGGATGGAGCTGAAAAATATTCTCCTTAGCAAAGTATCTCAAGAATAAAAGAAAAAGTATCCAATGTACTCAGCTTTATTATGAAACTAATTTATAGCTTTAATATGAAAGCTATAACCCAATTATAGCCCAAGAATATGGGGGAAAGGAGAGAGGGAGGGGAGGGGAGGGGATGTGGGAGGATGGGTGGAGGGAGGGTGATTGGTGGGATCACATCTATGGTTCATCTTATAAAGGTACATGTGAATCTTTCTAAATGTAGAATTTAAATTTCTTAACACAATAAGTAAGAAAATGACATGAAGGCTATGTTAACCAGTTTGATGAAAATATTTCAAATTTTATATAAAAACAGTACACTGTACCCCATGCTGTATTAATGTACACAGCTATGATTTAATTAAAAAAAAAAAGTCCAAACCAGGAGTAAGCACCCAGCTTTTGAAAGTCCACACAAGGCGCCCACAGCTCCTCCCTTGAAATTCTAAAGCCCAAAGCTCTACCCTTGACAATCCAAACCTGGTACCCACAGCTCTGCACTTAAAATTCCAAACCTGGTGCCTCCATCCTTGGAAGTCCAAACCAGGAGTCAGAAGCTCTGCCCGTTATCATCCAACCTAGTAGTCCATGGCTATGCCCTTGGAAGTCCAAACATGGGTCAGCACCGCCTACCCTTTAAAGTCCCAACTGATTATCAGTGACTCCACTCCAATAGTCCCAACGAGGTTGAGCTTACCTGCCCACCAGCGCCCTAACCTGGCATCAGAGACTCTGCTCTTGAAAGTCCAAAGTGTGTGTGTCTGTGTGTGTGTGTGTGGGGGGGGTTCTGCACTGCTGCACACAGGACAATGTCACTAGTGTTTCTCTCTCCAAAAGTCCCTCTCTTCCTTTGCTGCCCTGTCTCCACCTGAGCCACTTTTTCTGCACTTCTATCCATACAATGCCCAGACCTCCTAGAGAATTTCCATACACTCTGGGTTCTGCAGGGGTTATACCTTCAGCCCACTGGGCAATGGGGGAAGGGTGTGATGAAACTTCAGTATTTCAGGGAGAGTATTTGTTTAGTTTTATGCTGAGCACAATGATGCCTAAGCTCACTGGTGGGACAGCTGTGGGGGAGGACACCCAGTATTTTGTGGTTCTCACCTGTAGGGTAAAATGAGAGGTCCTTTGTCCTCTGCACTTGCAGAAAGCCTGCAGCCAGCCTCCTTCTTGAGGGAGGGGTCTTTCATTCTCATGGCACTGGGCTTAGTACCTGGAATTTGTTCACTAGGATCCTCCTTTTTCAGTTGCAGGCCACAACCGACATGATGTGTACTTGTCTATCTTCTTTTCTATCTCAGCTCCTCTCCTTCAGTTTCAGAAGCCAAATCTGTCCAGAATCTCTCCTTCTGGTTAGGAGCCTCTGGCTCAAGTTGTCTTTTCTCAGCTATCCTCTTCCTTCCTCTCCATCATTTTTAATGGCTGAACATTATTCTGTGGCATACATATATTACAGATTCTTGATCCATTCATGGGATTATGGGTATTTAGGTTGCTTTCTTTCTTTTCTATTTTTTTATTATTATTTTTATTATTTTTATTTTTTTATTGAATGGTAACTATGTACATTAATGCACTTCTGGGGTACAGTGTGGGGTTTTCACATGCAATCTGAAATACTTTCATCAAACTGGTCAACAGAGCCTTCATGTCATTTTCTCAGTTATTGTTTTTAAACATTCACATCCTATTCTTAGAAAGATTCACTTGTACCCCTGTAAGATAAACCTCAGAAGTGATCCCTCCAATCCTCCTCCCTCCACCCATTCCTTTTTCTCCAGAGAACTTTTAACCACCTCTGTCATAGCCAAATCACGTAGGTTGTGTAGGACTAGAAAGTGTTGTTGGCATTTGCCAAACAGATTCATCACAAAGCTCCTGTTTAGCTGAATCAGAATCCCTTGCCCTTCTTCCTAGGGATGATGACATTGAAGTCATTGTGGATGAAACCTCTGATCACACTGAGGAGACTTCTCCCGTGCGAGCCATCAGTAGAGCAGCCAGGTAAGTAGACGGTTGGGCCAGGAAAGAGAGAGCTCAGGCAGCAGTTGGACAGCAAATCTGTGGACACAACAGAAGAACAAAATCTGGTGCACCCACACTCCTGAACCCCTTGCTGGCACACCATGGAGGTGCTGAGTCTTTCTAGATTGACCTCTGTTTAATTGGAGAGAGGGCATAGGTGGCCTCATGTTTCTAAATATAAAACAAAGTAGTGACTTCCTAAAAGATAGTTAAACTTGGAATGATTGTTGCGATCGTATGTTTAATTTTTATTAGGACCCAAGGATTTTTTTTTCTTCTAAAGCAGGACTGAAAGAGTGGGGGTTCATTATTTATAGCCAGAAATTGTTAAGTCAGTTAGACAGTTTCCTTGTCTAAGGCTTTATTTCCAGGGAAATGAATTTAATGCTAGGGAATGTTATTTCCTTTAAAACCTTTAGGCTGGGTTTTCCCTTCTACCTTCCCATGTTTTCTGGTGGTTGAGTATTATGTTGGGTTTCTCTTGGCTGGGGTTTGGGAACTGAATGGGAAACATACTTCCAGGTACCTGTTTTTATGGGCTGTTTTTATTGATTGATTGGGCAAAATGTTTCTAAGGTTTAAACCTATCCTCCCCTCCTCTTTAGTAAGCGACTCTCGCAGCCTGCTGGAGGCCTTCTGGATTCTATCACTAATATCTTTGGGTAGGTTAGAAAACCTTCACCTTTCCTTTTAAAAATGTATGTAAATATACCTAAGTATATGTACATGATTTATTATTTTTTAATATACACTAGAATTTCAGTGGTGCAGCGTATACAGATGCCTTAATTTCAGCTTTTCATTTAGCTTCTTCCTTTTCTTCCCTCACCTTTCTTTGTTTTAATCTCGCTGCGTGCTGATCTCTGGCCTTTCCCTTTAGTTTGTCCGAGTCTCCCCTTTTGGGACATCATTCTTCTTCTGATGCTGCCAGGTGAAAATACTCTCTATCTTAGCCCAGCATGTGAGTGTGGGTCATTGATAATTATGCTGATCACGCTTCACTACCCTCAATCATCAGATGCACACGTGCTAACCAGGACGCTTTGCATGTTCCTAGGAATGCCGGCCGCCCTCTGAGCAGGGCTGTCACATTGAATCTTTGTACAGTACTCATGCTCTCGTCGCTCTTTCTTTTGGCATGTGTTGGACTCTACATTGACCGTGGTGTACACTGAGTATGATTATGACTAGGCATAGAAAACATCTTAAAATAGTTTTTGCAGAAATACCAAAGAGCTACCTATGAGCTTGCATTTAAATCAGGTTATTGACTGGGTAAGCAAGTTGTTCAGGATCACTTTTTACTATTGAATTTTGGAACCTGAGTTAGCAAGCAGGAGAGTAAGGTATGTGCTGGCCCACATTAGTGATGACGCTTCTGATGTTTTGTGAATAGCTCTGTGGCTTGAAGAGTCTAAAAGTGACAAAAGCTATTGACAGGCAGTCTGCGTAAGCAGGCTTGTGTGTGAGTCCTTCTGACGTTGGATGAACACACGCCTGTGTGACCCTGTCTAATGCCTGTCTTTATGTTGTTTCTCAGGAGACGCTCTGTCTCCTCCTTCCCACCCCCCCAGGATAACATGGATACTACTCACGCAGGTTCTGGTAAAGAAGTGAGGGTGCCGACTACTGCACTGTGTGTCTTTGTAAGTATGCTGCACACTTGGTATGGGAGCAGAGCCTGGCTTCAGAGCCATCCTCTGTGACATAGGACTGTTGGGTGGTGGCATGAGGGATGGACAAGGAAGAGCTAATCGTGGATGAGGATGAGTAGGGCCATGATTACAAAGAGGACACAGTCCTGGGCAGAAGCTGCTATGATACCAAGCCTGTCACCTGGAGTTCAGGGCGGGGTCCTGGTACTAACAGTTCATCTGCATCTTGGCTGGAATAATTGAGCAGAAATCCAAAACAGCCTAAGGAAACATTTGGGACATAGGACTGTCAGAGCACTGAGGGTTGAGGTAGTGGAGCCAGAGGGCAGACTTGCTGTACAAATGGGATGGAATTTATATGGTGGGAGCTTTCCGTTCAGGAAAAAGGAAGAACTTGAACAACAGTTAGGTGTTCCTGCCCAGTGAACTGGCCTAGTGGTCAGCCACATTGTTACAGAGAGTCCTGCCTTTGAGGAGGAGTAGACTAGGGGACATCGAGGCCCCTACCAATTCCCACTTTACTCCTGTGATTCCATCTCAGGCCTGGGCTTCTCACAGAGGTCAATGATGATTGGTAAAAGGTCTGATTGCACTGAATGTCACAGTCCCTTCCTTGCCCTCAGCTCCAAGCAGCTCCTTGTTTTCTCTCCTGTCACATTTAAGTCATGTGTATGGGATAATGGAGCAGCTGACAGTTGGGATTCTGTCAGTGTGTGTTTCTGAGAGTGCCTGATTCACAGCTGACGAGTATCCAACAGAACCAGGCACGCAGGAGGCTGACGAGCAGCATCACGGGTGTGATGGTGCATGATCTCAAGTTTTCAATCTGAGACCTCCTAAGGAGAAAGGAACCATAAAAACACACAGGAAGGAAATTATATGCAGGTAAAAGATTTGCTCACCTGTCATACAAAATTTCAGCAGCAGGACACGAGTGGGAAATCAATTTGCCGTACAGAGTGATGCTTAATTCCCAGTCCCTCTGAGTGACGTTTCACCCATCTTCTCATTCAGTTCTAGGCAGTTGTGAAGAACAGGTTTTGCTTTTCCCGACATAACCTTTTAGGCAAGCTATTAATGATCTGTATGATGATCAGATACTGGTAATCTGCGGTTTAGTCTTCTTCCCCCTCTCTTCTTTCCCCTTTGAGGAAATTTTCAAACATACATGGAAGTGAGACTACACAGAGGTCATGGGCAGTGTCATCCAGGAAAGTACCTGCAGTTAGTCCACTTTGCCAGTCTTGCTAAATGTCTTTCCCATACTTCTGGAGCAGTTTGCAGCGAATACCAGACGTTGTATTTTATCCAAAAATATTTCACTAATAACATCTGGTCTTTTTCTTTTACTCTCCCTCATATAGAATGCTTTTTTACTTGGTTTCCCCTCTCATCCTGAGCACAAATGCCATCTTTTCAGGTCGTGGGTTTCAGTGTTTTTGCTAGGCTCAGAAATTTTCCTTGCATAGAATTTAAACTCTCTCAAAATAACAACTGTCACTTTTATTTGAGGCCTACTCTTGAACAGACACAGTCCTGAGTCACAAAAAGGTTTTTTTTTCTGGAGACCATCTCTCTCTATTGCCCAGGATAGGGTGCCATGGCCTCAGCCTACCTCACAGCAACCTCAGACTCCTGGGTTCAAGCAGTCTTCCTGCCTCAGCCTCCTGATTAGCTGGGACTAGAGGTGTCCACCCCCAGTGACCAGCTAATTTTTCTATTTTTAGTGAAGATGGGTTCTTGCTCTTGCTGATCTCAACTCCTGAGCTCAAGCAATCTACCCACAGGTATGAGCCACCATGCCTGGCCAAAAGCCTGTTTTATAGATGGGCAAACTGAGGCTTTGAGAAGGTAGGAAATGAGATCACACTGCCAGTAGACACTAGTGCCATGTTTCCAAAAAGAAGTACATGAAATCCCATTATAACATAGATTGATGCCAAGTGGTAGGACCAGCCTCTTCTTGTATTGGGACTCATTATGTAAGGCTTTATCATGAGAGGCCATGTGCTGTACATTATTTAGAGACCTAGTACTTAATAGTAAATTAGTATTTAGTGATAAATCGAGCAAGTAGTGTTAATGCAGTCTGGACCAAAAGATGCAGTTAATTCTAGGCTGGTTTCTAAGCTGTTAAGATTGATACGGGTTGTTATTCTTGGAATAAATAAAATTAATACAAAACCAAACTTTAGACTGCCTCACAGATTTTATTCTTTGAAAAGGCTGCACTGTATTTAACTATAACTATACAAATAAATTGATACTAGACTCTGAGGAGAACCCTGAGCTAGGAACCCGGCTCAGTGTGTGATTGAGTCTACCTCTGTTAAAGGGCGAGCATTTCTCCTGTTGGGCATTGGGAGCGGGCATTTGCCTTGGGCTCTGGGAATGGGAATGGTGGGGTTTGAAACACGGTGCTTGTCTTGCAGGATGCACATGATGGGGAAGTGAATGCCGTGCAGTTCAGTCCAGGGTCCCGGCTACTGGCCACAGGAGGCATGGACCGGAGGGTTAAGCTTTGGGAAGTGTTTGGAGGTGAGAGCCCATTGGTGTATACAGAAAGAACCTCTGTTGGCAGCATCTGGTTGGCCTTGGTATCAAGCACTTTTTGTTCATCTTCTTAAAACATGCAGCATTTTATGTAAGGAATCATCTGACCGAAGCATTATTATTTGTTACTTTTTGTATCTAAGTTGATGCTAGCTCAGATTTCCCAAATAGTGACTAGGAAATACGATATGGATATGTTTATGTTAGAAAGGTTTTGTAGTTTTTCTCAAATATATACTAATTAGCATCTTGAAAAATAGTACTAGTTCTAGGAGGAAAATAAATCTTATGACTATGAACTCCATAATAAAACTGTACGTCAGCCCATGGTTGATGCATTTAATCATGACAATAGCGATAGCCTAGAAAAAAACGAAGTCATATCTAGGCTTGAGAAAAGAAAAGTGTATTAATGTAGAGATAAGCACCCCATACTCAGGCTGCATCACTGAGGAGAGGGCTCTGGGGAACACTAACATATTAACAAGAAAAAAATTATTTAAGAAACAATTTATCAGACAAGGGCCCTTAGATTAAAACTCACTCTCTTTGATTGGAACTCAGGGTACTCAGAAATGGGATGGCATTAAAACAGAAAATGGAAGTTAATTGGATTTTGAAGCTGGGCATAGTCCAGTTCTGACATTTTTGAGATTCAATTAAATATGCGTGTATTTTTACTAAAGTAAAGTCAAAGAACATGTCTAAAGACAGTAAAACTCAAATACTACATGACTTATGTAGTTGATCGACATGGCTATAGTCAGTGATTGACTTGGCAAGTGAATAGTGGAGCTAAGGTTAACCCAAGTCCTATGACTTCAGATTCCATGCTCTTCCCACTGAAGCCTTCTCTAGGCAATAGAGCAACTAAGAAGTCATATAAGTTACTACCTGTGAGGTTTATTAGAGCAAGAACAATCTATTAATCCCTGTGGTTAGAGTAGATTATTAGTAAAGCTTCCTTATTTGCCCTGACCTTGATTTTTCAGGAAAAAGACTCATAGTTGGCTCAGTGGTTAGGACACCAGCCACATACACTGGGACTGGCGGGTTCGAATCCAGCCCAGGCCTGCCAAACAACAATGACAACTACAACAAAAAAGTAACTGGGTGTTGTGGTGGGCACCTGTAGTCCCAGCTACTTGGGAGGCTGAGGCAAGAGAATCACTTAAGCCCAAGAGTTTGAGGTTGCTGTGAGTTGTGATGCAGCCAGCTGAAGCCCAGGACAATTTGCTGTTTCTCCCTGAAACAACATGTTAGTTTATGAATAGTGATTGTAAAAATTGTTATAAAACAATAATAAAAACTTCAGGGGCTTATAAAATTATAAAGTCTAAGCAAATAGTCTGTTTTGATTATGTCATTGAGATTAAATAGAAATAACATTAGATTTTATTTATTTTATTTTTTGAGATAAGGTCTCATTCTGGGCTAGAATGCAGCAGCAGCTTTGCAGCTCATTGTAACAACAGTCTCCTGCACTCTAGTGATCAGCCTCCCAAGCAGCTGGGACTACAGGCAAAAGCCACATGGCTGGCTAATTGTTATTTATTTATTTTTTTAGAAATGTTTTCTTTTTACTTCTTGGTCAGTACACACACAACCTATAAGAAAATTAGAGGAGCCAGTAATAGGGTTACCTTTTGTTGGTGAGGAAGGAAATAAACACTAATCGAAATTAATACTGAAGTAACATAGGACGTTTGGAAGCATTTTATGGTTTTTGTAAGGCCTTTCTTCTAAACTTCTTCATTCTGAAGTTTTTTCCTCTTGGTTAATACTGCATCCTGAAAGAGGCCAAGTCCAAAGAGACCTTTTATGGAGTAGTTTGGGGCCCTGTTTTATACCCTTTACAAATAATCAGAAGAATGGTGGTTTTTGTCCAGTGGGAACATCTTTTTTTATCTCAAGCAGGTGCTCCCCTGGGAGGTAGTTTCAGACCCGCTGTTACCACAGCCTCCCCCTGGAGTGTGAGTGAAGAGACGAGACAACGACCCTTGATGGGTCATTTCCTACATGTTAGCGCTGTGTTAGATGCCAAGTACATAGCCAGTATTTTGAGTATAAGCCATAGAGGAATTTCTTAGAATTTGCAGTAATATAATTGTCTATAAAGATCTCCTCTAAATATAGTCCCAGCTACTCGGGAGGCTGAGATAAGACAATCACCTAAACCCAGGAGTTGGAGGTTGCTGTGAGCTGTGATGTCACAGCACTCTACTGAGGGTGATAAAGTGAGACTGTCTCAACAACAAAATATATATATATCTTCTCTAAATAAATGATGCCTTATTAGTGGATATTAACCTTCTTCAACTTTTTCACAATCATGTACTAATCTGATGAGAGCAGAGAGCCAGGAGAAACGTTAAATACGCTGTATTTTGCAGATAAATTCTAGGGAGGGTTCACCAGCCAGGTTAGAAATCTACGCCCTGAATATGTATGACAGCTTCAGACCAGCATTCACACCATTCTGGCTCCATTCCTACTTGTATCACCACTGTTCAGGAGTACTGAGTAAAAGAAGGATCTGTTAGAATGGTTTCTGTTCTTATCCTCTTTTATGAATTCAATTATGATTCCCTAATTCCTACCTTACCAATATCAATGGTCCTTAAGCTCCCATTTTATGAGGAATTTAGGACTGAGCAGTGGCTAACACCTGTAATCCCAGCACTCTGAGAGGCCATGGCAAGAGGATCACTTGAGCTCAGGAATTCAAGACCAGCCTGAGCAAGAGTGAGATCCCATCTACTTAAAATAGAAAAACTAGCCAAGTGTTGTGGCCTATAGTCCCAGATACTTGGGAGGCTGAGGCAAGAGAATCACTTAAGCCCAAGAGTTTGAGGTTGCTGTGAGCTGTGATGCCACTGCACTCTACCAAGGACAACATAATAAAACTATCTCAATAACAAAAAAATATATATAAAAGTATAAGGAGAAATTTCAGAAATAGCAGACAAGCTTTATGGCATCCTAATGACTAGTCAGTTTAACATAACTAAAAAAAGTACCTTTTTAAAAAATTCCTTTTCAAACTTTATTGAAAATTAATCACACCATGAGTTCTGAAATTTTGATGGTCAGTTTCTACAAAAGTGATAAAAGTCAGTGCAAATACTGGTCAGACCAAAGATTTATTTATATAAATTAGAAAAATTACTGAAAAATAGCATAAATTCCTATACTTTCTCTGTAAAGGGCATTGATATAAATTTCTTTAAGAATAGCTTAAGAACACATGTGGAAGATGATGGGGTCGGTATCTACTTAAGCATTCATTGTGCTCAGATATTAACAGTATGTTGTATCTCTTACCCTTCTGCTCATTCTGTTGTTTGGTTCTGTAAAGGTGCAGGGAAGCTGCTGTCAACAGTGTCACTGGCTTCTGTTTATCCCAGTGCCCCACTTTAACTTACTTACTGGCTTTGTTTAACTCTGTCTTTTCTCAATTGTTTTCTTTTTATACAGACAAATGTGAGTTCAAGGGTTCCCTATCTGGCAGTAATGCAGGAATTACAAGCATTGAGTTTGATAGTGCTGTAAGTATCTAATATCTATGATTTTAGAGATTTCGGAGACCCTTTTTTTATTTTTTTGAGAAAGAGTCTCACTCTGTTGCCCAGGCTAGAATGCCATGGCCTCACCCTAGCTTGTAGCAACCTCTTACTCCTGGGTGCCAATGTCTCTCCTGCCTCAGCCTCCCAAATAGTTAGGGCTACAGGTCCCCTCCATGAAGCCCAGCTAAATTTATTTTATTTATTTTATTTATTTATTTATTTATTTTTTTGGACAGCGACTCAAGCTGTTGCTCTGGGTAGAATGCCATGGCATCATATCATAGCTCACTGCAAACTCCAACTCATGGGCTCAAGCCTCAGGTTTTCTATTTTTAGAAGAGACAGGGTCTTGCTTTTGCTCATGCTGGTCTCAAACTCCTGAGCTCAAGCAATCCACTCACCTTGGCCTCTCAGAGTATTAGGAATAGAGGCGTGAGCCACTGCGCATGGCCAATTTTTCTATTTTTGGTAGAGATGGTAACTAAAAAAAGAACCTTTTTAAAAAAGCTGGTCTTCCTCAGGCTGGTCTCAAACCTTCCACCTCTACCTCCCAGAGTGCTAGGATAACAGGTGTGAGCTACCACACCCAGCCTGGAGAACAATTTAAGATATTTGATTCTTTGAAATTAAAAAGTAACTTAACCTGGTTTTTAATAGCTATACTTTGAGGGTTTAGATGCTGTACTTCCGGGGCCAGTGTGGTTCCTGCCCTCAGAGATTTGCCATTTAAGTGAGAGTGACATGAAAGCATTTAACTGCAAATCTTTGTACTAAGGTTATCATGGAGATGAGTAGGATGGGAATGCTGAGGAGGGAGCAGCGTAAGGGTTAGGGAACACACTAGGACATTCGAGGCAGACCTCGGGGTCATCAGAGGTCAGGTGCAAAAGGGTTAGAGTGGCCATCACAGGCAGGGGAGGCCGAGGAGAGTCTGGGCAGATTGGCATAGCAGCTGGGGTGGAAGTGCCAGGAAGGGATGCAAGGTGGCTTCCTCATCTGTGTTGTCATCTCTAGGGAGGCTTTTCACATCCCTGGTTGGGCTGAGGGTCCTTCTGTTTTTCTGGAGCAACTTTTGCAAACTTACTGGAGTGGTGGCTAGCTGTACCTGCTGCTGTTGCTAAAGTGGGGACTAACTCCCCAGGGCTGAGTGTGTGGATATTAGTCATCTTTGTATCCCTGACACCCACCACAGTGCTGGGACTCTTTGGTTCATAGAGCTATTCCTTAAATTTGATTGGGGGATGATTGAACTTAATTGAGGAGTAATAAGGAAATAAAGTTAAAAAGTTAGGTGTGGGTCAACAGAGTGTGTGTTGTGTGGTAGGATTTGACTATAAAGCTGTGTGGAGCCTTGAGAGGTTTGTAAAAACAGGTATAGCATTAAATTCTGAGAGAACTGTGACAGCGTCAATGATGGATGGGGGAATGTCTGCAGTGACCCAAGTGGTCAGTGCCTCTGCAGACCATTTAGAGGCCCATGTTGTGGCTGAGTCCTGGGGTTGGAGAGGAGCGGGTCTAGCTAAGGATGAGCAGGTCTCAGGGACAGTTGGGAGGTGAGGCAAGGGAAGAGTCAGGGTGCCTCTGGGGTATATTTTGGCTCAGGCAGTGTATAAAGAAATTAGTATTTGCTGCTGGCAAAGGTTGCAAGGCGAAAAGTGAGCTGAGGTTTTGTTTGAGCTTGATGTGTCTATACTACGACATTTACGTGAAAATCTAGAGATCTCACAAGAGAGGTACAAACTAGACAGATCGATGAGTCTGCCACCACACTGCTGACAACAGCTGGTATTCAGATTGGGGGTGTGGTTGAGACATCTCAGTCTTAGACTTAATTATTGGGGGTTGATATTGTGTAGACTGAATTTCTCTATTTTGTCTAAAATCTGTTTTTCCCTTCCTTTACTCCTGTAGGGGTCTTACCTCTTAGCAGCTTCAAATGATTTTGCAAGTCGAATCTGGACTGTGGATGATTATCGATTACGGGTAAGACTTGGTTAAGAAAGTTAGTACCATCTCCAAACTTCACATGGTACAAAGTGTAGGAAAAATGGCAAGTGGCTTGGCACCCGTAGCTCAGTGGTTTGGGTACCAGCCATGTAAACTGAGGCAGGCAGGTTTGAACCAACCCAGGCCTACTAAACAACAGTAACAACAACAACAAAATAACCGGGCGTTGTGGCAGGCTCCTGTAGTCCCAGCTACTTGGGAGGCTGAGGCAGGAGGATCGCTTAAGCCCATGAGTTTGAGGTTGCTATGAGCTGTGACACTATGGCACTCTACTGAGGGCAACATAGTGACACCGTGTCTCAGAAAAAGAAAAAAAAAGAGGCAAACGATCAATTAGGAGTCTTGTGCTATTTTCCTAAAAGTGATGCCGATTTACCTTGACCTTTCCTTTCCGCCTTGGGAAAGTATGTTTCTGCTTCACACTCTTATTTTTGTCTAAGGTTCCATTTCGGAATGTTATGTAATAAGACCCTCACGTTTGTATGAACAAGTTGATATACTTCTGCTTACAAGAACTAAATAGTTTTCGTAGATACCAGTTTTAGCTTAACTTCGCAGATTTAGCGCCAGCATGTGAATTGTGATTCTTAGGGCCCATAAGACCCAGTCATTACATCACAGAGTGTAGCTGGGCAGTAAGATACAGAAGTGCATATGGATGTACTTATAGAGGTAAACAGTTCTGAAGCAACTAAAGCTCAAGCTGGGAGACAGGCATCGGGAAGGAAGCACGAGTCCTAATGTTGAGAAAATCTGCACTAGAACCCAAACTTGGCATGGTCCCTTATCCAAGGCAGAAGACGAAACTTCATGATTGTATTGCTTTTGTTGTAATGATAAAAAAGCATATAGCTTGATTTGCAGTTAACTAGAATAGTCCTTTTGCAAGACTGTTGACTTTGAGGGCCTCTGGATTGCCCATAACCATGTACTGTCCCCAGGTAAACATGTGAAGATCGGAGGCATTTTTTTCTTAAGCTTGAAGGAATCATTCGATAAGCTTATTAAATCAAAGCTCTTGAGAGGTAATGGGGTGAATTTGGCACTGGTAGACATTTTACCAAGAGGTTTGACACTGGTTGTCAAACCACACAAAAACCAGAGGAGCATGATGTTAAGAGGGTGAACTTCTTAGAGCTGTAGTGAATGATCTGTTGGGTATATTTCTGGTGGTTTCATCAGAAGATGCAGGAATCACATGAGAAGACTCTTAGAAACATACGTTAACCTAGGCTTTCCATTTTCCTGAAAGAGCTGTATGGAAAATTCCCTATAAAATGCTAGCCAGTATCTCAAGAGTAGTAATTTTTCATTCTCAGTTTAAAGAAGATCCAGGTCTGAATGTGTAGAGTGTGAACCCCGAAGATGACAAAGTGTGCATTGTGCACACTGAGAGCCTGCCCTGTGCTCTTGTGTTGATGAAGGGCTAGAGGTGTACTGCTTGGGAGCCTGCCCCAGGTGACAGCTATCCAGATGCTTGAACTGGCTTTCCCTGGAAGCCCTGTAGCTCTGCCTCATACACAGGGAGAAGACGGCCTAACCAGTCCTGGTGGCTGCATTGTCATCTGTCCTGCAGTATGCCATGATTTATCTAACCAGTCTTCTATTAGACACTTAAGATGGGGTTGAATCTTCCACTATGGTTAGTTTGCTTAAAAGGAGGCCAGGTGAGGTAGATAGATTAGGAAACTGAGGCTCAAATAAGCCCCTCAAATTAACCTAAAGTAACACAGTTAATAAGATTAGAGGGCTCGGCACCTGTGGCTCAAGTGGCTGAGGCACCAGCCACATATACCTAAGATGGTGGGTTCGAATCCAACCCCGGCCCACCAAACAACAATGAGGGCTGCAACCAAAAAATAGCCGGGCGTTGTGGCGGGCACCTGTGGTCCCAGCTACTTGGGAGGCTGAGGCAGGAGACTCACTTGAGCCCAGGAGTTGGAGGTTGCTGTGAGCTGTGATGCCA
>CAUYTI010133059.1:0-12351 GCA_963575145.1 Galago senegalensis | reverse complement strand
CAGAGCCTCAAGCTGTCCCCCTGGGTAGAGTGCCGTGGCATTACAGCTCACAGCAACCTCCAACTCCTGGGCTCAAGTGAGTCTCTTGCCTCCGCCTCCCAAGTAGCTGGGACCACAGGCGCCCGCCACAATGCCCAGCTATTTTTTGGTTGCAGCCGTCATCGTTGTTTGGCGGGTCCGGGCTGGGGATTTGAACCCACCACCTTATGTGTATGTGGCTGTATGTATAAGCTCAGCCTTAGCCGGTTGAGCTATAGGCGCCAAGCCAGCCCTCACATCTTAATAACAAAACCTGGGGCAGCACCTGTGGCTCAAAGAAGTAGGGCTGGCCCCATTTGCCGGAGGTGACAGGTTCAAACCCAGCCCTGGCCAAAAACTGCAAAAAAAAACTTTTGAAATACCCATATTTATAGTATATCTTTTTTTTTTTTTTTGGCATGAATCTTTAAACAGGTGTATTTGAGGAACTAATGATCTGTTGGCCAAGATGATGCTTACCTGTGAGGTGGAAGAGCCTGCTTGTCCCTTCCCAGGGCCCCAGAACTCCCAGACTAGTTACTTGATGTCCAAAGCCCCTAGGGCAGAATGACATTCTGGCCAAAGTGCCTATTGCAAGGGGTACACATTAGAGATACCTCTGGTTGGCTTTGCTGCACCCTAGGATCATTCCAGTGATTTCAGTTTAGAGTAGGACAGACTTGTTTTATGATGGTATAGGTATGGATTTGGGTGGAGTTGATTGCTTAAAATTGTAAAATTGTTTAAAATTGTAAAAATGGTTACTTTTTGTTTTTATTTTGTATTTTTTAAGAAATGGGATCTCACTCTGTAATTCAAGCTAGGGTACAGTGGTATGATCAGAGCTTACTATAGCCTTGAACTCCTGGGCTCAAGTAATTATCCTGCCCCAGCGTCCTGAGAAGCTAGGACTATAGGTACCTGTCACAACTCCAGAATAATTTAAATTTTTTTTTGCAGAAATGAGATTTTGTTATGTTCCCCAGATTGCTCTAGATCTCCTGGCCTCAAGCAATACTCATGTCTTGGCCTCCCAAAGTGCTGGGATTATAGGCATGGGCCACAGTGCCCAACTCCATTATATTTCTTGGTTTAAAGAAACCCAGTCAAAATATGTTCCTTTTAACTGTGTTGCTCATCATATTTTATGGTGGAAAAATCCCAAAGATAATACAAGAACTTGTTCAAAGCTTCTCACTAAGTTGGTGAAAGAATAAAACAGATCAGAAACTGCTGACTCTGGATACCCAGTTTATCACTTAGTCCAACAAACCTGTTACTGAGGATTAACATCCACCCAGAGCCAGAAACAGACCAATTGAGGCCTAAATTGGTTTTGATTGCTGGTCTCTGAGGATAAAAGGACAAGGGATACATTAATTTGCTGGGCAATTGATTTTCCCTTAGGATAAAAGAAGAACAAAACTAAAATTGTCAGTCGTCAAAAAAGGCACAGCCACTTTGACTAACAAATTGTGTTTGGGTTTGGAAAACTTCCAGCTGTATAAATAGATTATGGGAAACCTTTAGGAAGAAGGAGAAGACGGGGCACCGTGACTGTTTTCATTTAAAAAAGTAGCAAGCTCAGAGAACTTGCAGAAAAAAGTGAGAGGCCTATGAACTAGAACTTTAGTCAGAATAGGAACTGTGATTCATAGCTTCAAAGTGAACTGAAACGTCACTTTCTAAGTTTATTACCACTCACTGCCAAGAATTGGTAAATTTAGAAAGAATAGTTCAGAAGTTTGTGAGGCGGAGTTTTGGGAATGATTTGTACAAACAGGAGGTTTCTGGGCAGTTCCACTTCTCCCACTGAGGGGTGGTTGTTTTGATTACCACCTTTGTATTTTGCTTTACTGGAGACTAAGGAGACCACAGAAGTGGCAGAGAACCTTCTCTGCCTTTCAATCCCATGGTTGGGAGTAGAGTGGCAAAATGCGTCTGAAGGTCTGCACCATGGGAAGGTCTCTCTCATTCTCTTGGCTTATCATGGTCATGTTCAAACCCACTAAGTGGAGCTTGATATATAGTTTGGGACCAAAATAGCATATTTTATCTTTCTAGTACATGTATGTTTTCCTATACATGTGTCCCCTTGTTCCCCCTCCCCCTCTTCTTTTGAGACAGAGTCTCATTCTGTTGTCCAGACTAGAGTGCTGTGAATCAGCCTAGCTCACAGCAACCTCCAACTCCTGGGTTTGCTGCAGCTAAGCAAGAGGATGGCCTGAACCCAGGAATTGGAGGTTGCTGTGAGCTAGGCTGATACTAAGCTGTGAGCTATGCATCAGCCTCCCGAGTAACTGGGACTATAGGCACCCAGCACAATGCCCAGCTAGTTTTTTTATTTTTAGTAGAGATGGGAGTCTCACTCTTGCTGAGGCTGGTCTCGAACTCCTGATCTTAAGCGATCCTCCTACCTTGGCCTCCCAGAGTGCTAGGACTATAGGCGTGAGCCCCTGTGCCAGCCTTCCTTTGCTTTCTTACTCTCTCTATCTAGCTCTCTTGTCTCACGTCCCTCTGACAATGCCAGTCTGATGGTCTATCTCAAGGTGTGGGGTTCTGAGTTTCACACCTAGGTCATTTGCGTTGGTGTTCTCTGGATGGTGAGTGGGTGGGTGAATATGAAATGGCATGTGTGGGAATATGAACATGACCCATGTTCCCATGGGACTGGCATGTCTGGGTCCCTTTGGCTTGTACCTCGTACACCTACACGACCCTGGTAACAGGCTTCTCCTGGGGCCGATGACTACCTTTATAGGGAGGTGGAAGATGGGTCTAGAAAAGTTGGTTAATGCTTGCTTGTATTTGGGGCTACACAAGAATCAGAGTGATGATCTGTTAATTTCCATTCTCCCAGTTCTAGTCTTTTAGTTTCTGCTGCTGAAGCCCCCTTTAACTGCAGCAGTAACAGCAAGAGTAACTAAGGCACAGTTTGCTTTGTTTAGCACTTGTTGATTCTTTTAACAGTCTACAAGATCTCCAACTCTTGAGGAATCTTGTTCTTTTACATTGAAGACAGAAGGAGTCGATGGGTGTGAAGATAATAATATGGAGATAATTACTGAATTCTTGCATTTTGGAATAAGGGTCCTAAGGTGGGAGAGCTTTTGTCTATAACTGTGGGTCTCCAGCACGGAGGATTCTGTTACATCTAGCAGTAATGGAAGTCCCTTCAGATGAGGGAGCTGGAGGAGTGCAGGAGAACTTTTGGGTCCTTGGTGATACAGGAGTAATAAATGTGAGTAAATAATCATACTGTCTGCCATTATGGGAAGGAATGCACATAAGAGAGGTTGGGTCTAAGGCTGGGTGTAGTGGCTCACGCCTGTAATCCCAGCACTTGGGAGGCCGAGGTAGGTGGATTGCCTGAGCTCACGAGTTTGAGACTAGCCTGAGCAAGAGCGAGATCCTGTCTCTAAAAAATAGCTGGGTGGTTGTGGTGGGTGCCTGTAATCCCAGCTACTTGGGAGGCTAAGGCAATAGAATCACTTGAACCCAAGAGTTTGAGGTTGCTTTGAGCTAAGATGCCATAGCACTCTACCAAGGGTGACCAAGTGAGATTCTGTCTCAAAAAAAGAAAAGAAAAGAAAAAAAGGAGGTTGGTTTTGTATCTGAAAGATGCTAAGAAATTTAAACAGTCATATTGCCTCACTAGCCAAGGAAACTATAAAAGAATAAGACAAATCAGGAACACCATCTCTGGATGCCCAGCCTGTTATTTAGTTATTGGGGATTAACATCCACTCAGAGCCAGAAATAGACCAATTGAGACCTAATCAATTAATGGGAAAAACTCAAGAGCCCTACCATGATCTAGCTCAGGGGTCCTCAAACTTTTTAAACAGGGGACCAGTTCATTGTCCCTCAGACCGTTGGAGGGCTAGACTGCAGGACCCGGGACGAGTTGGCTGCTAAGCAGGATAGGCAGCGGCAGCAAAAACACCTGGCAGGCTGGATAAATGTCCTAGGCAGGCTGCATGTGGCCCGTGGGCCATAGTTTGAGGACACCTTGAGTTAGGGTCAATTTGTCTCAGTAATGAAAGACATTGAGAAGTCTTCCTTCATGCAAGTTTTATCAGAAGACTGATTTATGATTTTAAAAAATCTTTACCTTTTTTTTTTCTTTCTTTCTTTCTTTCTTTTTTTTTTTTTTGAGACCAGGAGTCTTACTCTGTGCCCTGGGTAGAGCATCATAGCTCATAGCAACCTCAGTGTCTTGGGCTCAGGTGATCCTCCCTGAGTAGCTGGGACTGCAGGCACCTGCTATAATAGCTGGCTAGTTTTTCAATTTTTAGTAGAGATGGAGTCTTGCCCTTGCTCAGGCTAATCTCAAACTCCTGAGCTCAAGCAGTCCACCTGCCTCAGCCTTCCAGGGTGCTATGATTACAGGTGTGAGCCACTATGCTCAGCAAAAATCCTTTTCTTGTTGCAGATATATCTCCTCTATCATGCAGAGAAAGGACATCTAAAGCCTCTAAGATTCACCTTCTGCACCTGAGAATCTCTCTGCCCCAGAATCAGCTATAGTGAACCTGAACTATGGGTGGACCAAGGAGACAGGCAAAGCCAGTGGAGACCCAGGGCATGATTCCTTGGGAGGGGCAGTTAGAACCCACAGAGGATCTGCTGCAGGTGCAACCCTGAATAATCTGTAGCCTTCCATTTCTTCCAAGAAAGTCCCTTCAGGGGCCAGTCTATCCAATAAGGAAGCTCAGAAGGTGAAAAAGCCAATTTGATACAGATTATTAATTATGCACAGATAGAAAAGGGAGATTGATAATACCTAGTTACACTGAGAGAGAAAGGGGCTTCCAAAAGGTCATCTTCCAAGGTCTGAGACAAAGAAGGGAAAGTAAATTTATTCAGATAAATAAGCAACAAAAGACAAAAATATTTCTGTTTTCTGTTAGTCTTCCACAGATAACATATTTTGCAAAGACCACAAGATTAAATTCTTCATGTAATCGGAAAAAGCAACAGTAGGAGAATTCAGGAATCAAGGAAAGGCTATTGTGGGGGCTTCTTAGGCTTGTGGTAGCGAGCGGTGCAAGATAGTATAGTGGTGCAGACAGTAAATCCCTAAGGGAATGGACTCACGCTTACTAATACTTTTAAAAGTATAGTAATAGTATAAGAAAGTAACATTTAACTTTTATTAATCACAGGTCATGTTCCTAAGGAAATATTGTCTTCTCTGCTTATTATTTATCTTACAGATAAAAACTTTTTCAGTTTTATGTATTTTATTTCCGTTGATGAAAGGGATGCGATAAGTTTAAGTGGTCTTAAAAGATTTGTGCAGGTTACGGATTTTTCATTTAGAAGGTGAAGTAGCAATACTGCTAGTAAGGTTTTGAATAAGAATTCAGTTACGTTGGGTGGCACTTGTGGCTCAAGGAGGAGGGCACCAGCCCCATATACTGGAGGTGGTGGGTTCAAACCTGGCCCCAGTCAAAAATAGCAAAAAAAAAAAGAGTTCTGTTACATCTCCCTACCACAAGAATTTTCTATTTTTTGCATTTTACCTGTTAGTCTGTCCACGTGCATATGTTTATTTATTTTTAGTTGCATTCTTATTGATTACATTTATATTGTTTCTTTTAGTGTGTTCTTATTTAATATTTTCCATAGACCTTATAATGATTGGTTTTATTTTAGCTGTTTTTTTAACTGATGCACCAAAATTTGCAAAGCATTCCCGTGTTGTCGAGGATATATATGTATAGTGGTTGTTTCTGATTGTTTATTTAGGATAAATTCTCAGGAGTGAGGTTGCTGAGCATTTTCATGGTTTAAACATATCAGTATGCTGACTTTTGAAATGCTTGTTATATATATATAGTGTAGTGGTATATCAGTTTCTTTCTCTACTAGGGAAGGTGAACAGTTTTGTGTATGTTTAATTAGTATTTTTATTTCCTCTTATGTGAATTATCTGTTCAGTATGTGTCAGAATTTGATTTGGTTTTTGAAGAAAACTTTTTATAATCTATCTTTGAACTATTTGTGCAGCTGTTATCAGAATGAGTGTTTCTTATCTTCAGTTACTTTGTGCAATATTGCTATAGAATAAAAATTTGATCTTTTGAGTTAGAAATATAACACAGATTAATTTCTGTAAAGAACTGGAAAAAATCTGAATTAATTTCTCTCTCAGTGAATTAATCTGCCATATCAGGGAGGCTGTTGTGTTATATTATGCAACCGTCCAGTGGGCACGATCCTACTTGTTTGCTCCACTTGGGGAAATACAAGCTTCTCAGAGCCTTAGTGTTATGGCCTTGTGGAATCCAGCAGAACAAAAGGCACAATTATTGATGTTTGTCATTGGAAACTGTAACATACTTCTGAGTGGCCAGCTAGCAAATCTGTTGAATTACAGAGACTGTTAGCCATACGTAAATTCTATTCCTCTTTGAAATAATATCTGAGAAGAGTTTAAAATCTACGCATTTCATTGGACAAGACCTACAAACAACCCTGTAGCAGTTTACAGTTTCTTTCTTAATTTCTTTCTTTCTTTCTTTTTTTTTTTTTTGAGACAGAGTCTCTCTCTGTTGCCAGGGCTAGAGTGCATTGGTGTGTCATCATAGCTGACAGGAACCTCAAACTCCTGGGCTTGAGCCTCAGCCTCCCAAGTAGCTGGGACTACAGGTGCCCACCAGACACCTGGATAGTTTTTCTGTTTTTAGTAGAGATGGAGTCTTGCTCTTGCACAGGCTGGTCTTGCACTATTGAGCATAAATAGTCCACCTCCCTTGGCCTCCCAGAGTGCTAGGATTATAGGTGTGAGCCACCACACCTGACCAGTTTGCAGTTTCTTGATTATGTTTGTATGACTTATTTGAGCCTTATAGCAAGCTCTGTGGGGCAGCTGGAGCTGTAGGCCCCTGTGTTGACAGCAGAGGAAGTAGAAGCTCAGCTGCCTGCCCACAGTCATGGGATGGGTATGTGGAAGAGCCAGGATGAGAAGCAGTTAGCTCTTTGTATCCTGAAAAACGTCAGCTTGAACTAGGTTATCTTTAGGACAAATTGCTACCATGCACCAAAATTCCATACATGGTTTTGTTACAGATAAGCACAGTAATCTTTATTAATGAGATATGAAGCCACCAAAGAAAACCCATACCATATTTAGTGGGTCAAGGAATTTCCATTGTTGATTAAAAATAAATGTTGATATTATTGAGTAAATTATATAATTATTTGAAAAGTTTACTTATCTTATTTCATTTTGGCATTATATGAAATAGAGGTCGAGGCTCTAGCCTTGGGAGTGAGACAGGAACAGCCCAGGGATACAGCTTGCTGGTTGAGCTTCTGGGATAAGGCACTTCATTTCCCTAAGCTTTGGTTTCCTCTATAGATTGAGGACATGATTAGTATCCATTTCAGAGAAGCTATTAATTAACTTATTATTTGTTTATTTATTTATTTTTAAAGACCCTTACTTTGTTCTGGGTATAGCGGTGTCATCATAGCTCATTGTGTAACCTTATACTCCTGGGCCCAAGTGATCCTCCTGCCTCAGCCTCTGAAGTATCTGAGACCATCACACTCATCTACTTTTTTAAATTTTTGGTAGAGATGGTGTCTTCCTCAGGATAGGAAGGTGTCTTCCTTCACTTCTTAAACTCTTGACCACAAGCAATCCTCCCACCTTGGGCTCCCAGAGTATTAGGATTATAGGCATGAGCCACTGCACCTGGTCTGTTTTTTGCTTTTGTAGAGATGAAGTTTCTGTGTTGCCCAGGCTGATCTTAAACTTCTGGCCTCATTTTTCCACTGCAGCCACTCTAAGTGCTTGTGTTACAGGTGTCAGCCACCACACCTGGCTGTCAGAGAAGTTTTATCAGGAGCAAAATACATAATATTCGTAAAATACTTAATGTATTAATGCTTAGTGCATAATAAGTACTCTATTCTCATGAATTAGATGTTAGTTTTTGGTAAATACAATTGAATTCCTCTTTATTCTTTTATATTTTAAAATTTGATGACAAGTGTGTGTTCTTCACTGTAATTTTTATTACATATTAAGTGTAATGGCGAGAAATAAGAAACAGTTGTTTTTTGAACATGGTCCTCATTTATTATAACTTCTGTTAAATGACCTTCTACTTTTTTTAAACTGAAATGTTTGCAGTGATTCAATTTAGTTTTGGACACTCACTTTGTGTATTGCTGTGTGGGTGCACACTCACTGTGATTGTTCTTTTTAACACGTTTAGTCCCTCAGGAGGGCCTCAGGAGCTATTTGCATTCCACGAGTCCTGTTTGTACATGAATCTTTGGGAGCAATTTTTGGTCTTTGGTATTTGGGAGGAGGCTTGCTTTTTGTAGATATGTTATTACATTTTATAGTAATGATCTATGTACAATCAATTTCCGTTTCAATAGATAAGGAAAAGGGCAAAAATGTTTGCATATGTATGATCTAGGAGAGTTTTTAAAATATTATTATTTTTGATGGTCATATGGGTACATACAATTAGCCTACATTGCTCATGTTTGTAAGGTAAAGCCTGAGTTGTAGTTGAGTCCTTCACCCAGGAGGTGTGCCCTCTACCCCTACATTGAACCCAATAGGTGGGAGCTTACTGAGTCCCCTTCCCCCCCTTACCACTCCCCCTTCACAAATTTAATTGTGTTTTTCTCTTCTGTGGGCCTGTAGCCCATCTACTCGTTTCAAGTTAGTATTGAGTACATGGGATCCTTGCTTTTTCCTTGTAAAGTAGGAGAATGGAGAATGTTCTTTAGCTCCATCAAGGTAAATACAAAAGGAGAATGTTCTTTAGCTCCATCAAGGTAAATACAAAAGATGTAAAGTCTCCATCTTTTTATGGCTGAATAGTATTCCATGGTCTACTATTTTAGTTTATTGATCCATTCAATGGGTTGATGGGCACTTGGGTTGCTTCCACATCTTTCCAATTGTGAATTGAGCTACTATGAGCATTCAAGTGCAAATGTCCTTATAATAGAATGATTGTTGGCTCGGCGCCTGTGGCTCAAGTGGCTAAGGCGCCAGCCACATACACCTAAGGTGGCGGGTTTGAATCTAGGCTGGGCCCACCAAACAACAATGATGGCTGCAACCAAAAAATAGCCGGGCATTGTGGTGGACGCCTGTGGTCCCAGCTACTTGGGAGGCAGAGGCAGGAGACTCGCTTGAGCCCAGAAGTTGGAGGTTGCTGTGAGCTGTAATGCCATGGCACTCTACCCCAGGGGAATAGCTTGAGGCTCTGTCTCAAAAAAAAAAAAAAAATAATAATAAAATGATTGTTTTCTTCTGGGTAGATCTAGGAAAGATTATAATTAGTTTTAAATTATTGCTCTGTAGTTTATGGTTATATTTGTGTTTATATTCTTAAATTCATTGCCTTTATCTATTTTATTCTTCACTGACACCTTCTGTGAAATGAGTGAGAAAGGCATGTGTTTAGTTTTAGATGTATTGTCTGATGTTAGCTATGTGTTGTTTCAGGAAATACATAACAATTACCAATATAACTAGAAATTTTGCTAATATAATTTGTCTACAGTGAGTCTTCTTGAACATAGATCTTCTAATTTTCCCTGTTTTCTGGCATGATTGAGGAATTAAATGATCAAGACAGTTTCATATTCTTCTTTTTTTTTTTTTTTTTTTTTTTTGTTAAGACAGTCTCAAGCTATTGCCCTAGGTAGACTGCCGTAGCATCATAGCTCACAGCAACTTCAAACTTTGAAGTTGGGCTTAAGTGATTCTCCTGCCTCAGCCTCCCAAGTAGCTGGGACTACAGGCACCTGCCACAATACCCAGCTATTTTCTTTTTGTTGCAGTTGTCATTGTTGTTTTAGCTAGCCTGGGCTGGGTTTGAACCCGCCAGCCCTGGTGTATGTGGCTGATGCCCTGACGACTGAGCTATGGGCGCTGCCATCTCATGTTCTATTTAATGAAGAATAACTAGATCCATCATAATGAGACTGCTAATTTCTAGAGATTTAGATTACTAATATTATAAATATATTGAAAACAAGTGAATTTTTCTTTCATGGGTCATAATTCTTGGGATATAGCAAAGCCCCAGAATCCTCTACTCTTGATATAAGGAAATGCCAGTTAAGCCTGAAAATACAAAAATAAAAATAAAAAAAGAAAACCAAAACAAGCCAACATTGCATTATAAAAATAAATTATAAAATTTTCCACAGGACTGTTTTGAATTTGAGAAATGTTGTCCTAGATAAGACCCTGAAGTCTTCTGAACTAAAATATAAATGTAGCATTAATTATATTGCTGAAAATACAGAAGGTGTTGAATTGTTTTGAAGTGAAAAAAATAGGCCAGGCATAGTGGCTGATGCGTGTAATCTCAGCACTTTGGGAGGCCTAGGTGGAAAGGCGGCTTGAGGCCTGGAGTTTGAGACCAGCCTGAGCAACATAGCAAGACCCCGTCTCCACAAAAATGTTAGCCAGGCATGGTAGCATTAGCCTGTAGTCACAGCTACTCAGGAGGCTGAGGCTGGAAGATCACTTAAGCCTAGGAGTTTGCAGCTATGATGATGCCTCTACTCTAGCCTGGGTGACGGAGCAGGATCCTGTCTCTACAAATAACTGCAGGGCGGCATCTGTGGCTCAAAAGGGTAGGGCACTGGCCCCATATGCTGGAGGTAGCAGGTTCAGACCCAGCCAATTATAATTATATTGTTGGAGACATAACCAGCAAATATCTTCTCTCATTCTGAGGGCTGTCTGCTTGCTTTACTCGCTGTGTTCTTGGCTGTGCAGAAGCTTTTTAGTCTGATGAGGTCCCAATAATGTATTTTTGATGCTGCTTAAATTGCTCAGGGGGTCCTCCTCATAAAATATTTGCCCAGGCAAATTTCTTTAAGTGTTTTTTCTACACTTTCTTCTAGTATTTTTCTGGTTTCATGTCTTAAGTTTAAATCTTTAATCCAGTGAGAGTCTATCTTAGTTAATTGTGAAAGGTGTGGGTCCAGGTTCAGTCTTCTATAGGTCTCCAGCCAGTTCACCCAGCACTATTTGTTTAATAGGGAATCTTTTCTCCACTCAATGTTTTTAATTGGCTTGTCAAAGATCAAATAACGGTAAGTAGCTGGGTTCATCTCTTGTTTCTCTATTCTGTTCTATACATCTACCTGTCTGTTTTTGTGCCAGTACCATGCTGTTTTGATCACTATCAATTTATAGTATAATATGAGATCTGGTAGTGTGATTCCTCCTGCTTTGTTTTTATATCTGAGTAATGTCTTGGCTATTCGAGGTTTTTTCTGATTCCATATAAAGTGAAATATTATTTTTTTGAGATTTTTAAAGTATGACAGTGAAGCTTTAATAGGAATTGCATTAAAAATGTATATTGCTTTGGGTAATATGGACATTTTCACAATGTTGATTCTTCCCAGCCATGAGCATGGTAAGTTTTTCAGCTATTTAGCTATTTTCAGCTATTTCTTTTCTTAGTGTTTCATACTTTTCTTTATAGAGATCTTTCATGTGTTTTGTTAGGTAAACTCCCAAATATTTCATCTTCTTTGGCACTACTGTGAATGGAATAGAGTCCTTGTTTTTTCAGCTTGGCTGCTGTTGGTGTATATGAAGGCTACTAATTTATGAGTGTTGATTTTGTAACCTGAGATGCTGCTATATTCCTTAATCATTTCTAAGAGTTTTATAGTCGAATTGCTGGTGTTTTCCAGATATACAATCATATCATCTACAAAGAGTGAAAGTTTGATCTCTTCTGATCCTATATGGATACCCTTGATCGCCTTTTCTTCCCTGATTGTGATGGCTAAAACTTCCATTACAATGTTAAAAAACAGTGGAGACAATGGGCAACCTTGCCTGGTTCCTGATCTAAGTGGAAATGATTTCAATTTAACTCCATTCAATATGATGTTGGCTGTGGGTTTGCTGTAGATGGCCTCTATCAGTTTAAGAAATGTCCCTTCTATACCAATTTTCTTAAGTGTTCTGATCACGAAGGGATGCTAGATATTTCAAAAGCTTTTTCTGCATCAATTGAAAGAATCATATGGTCTTTGTTTTTTAATTTGTTTATGTACTAAATTATATTTATAGATTTACATATTATACCAGCCTGAGACCCTGGGATAAAACCCACTTGGTCATGGTTTATAATTTGTTTGATATGTTGCTGGATTCTGTTGGTTAGGATCTTGTTGAATATTTTTGCATCAATATTCATTAGTGATATTCATCTATAAGTTTCTGTTCTTGTTGGGTCTTTTCTTGGTTTGGGGATCAGGGTGATGTTAACTTCACAGAATGTATTGGGTAGTATTCCATCTTTTTCTATG